>WBMZ01013068.1:0-113326 GCA_013400975.1 Atrichornis clamosus
GGAAGCCACATAAATAATTATACCTACAAAGACACAACATTCCCACCCAAGTGTGAAAGCAATATGATTAAAATATATCCTGATGTACAATTTTTCTTTCCAGTTTCCACTCTGTTATTAATTGGCAATAATTAAAATTAATTTCCCGAGGCCAAATAAGCTTTGCCCGTGGCAGTAATTGATAACTGATCTCTCTGTCCTTATCTCAACCCACAAGCTTTTCTGTTAGACTCCCCTCCACCTGCTCCCCAATCCCGTTGATGGAGCGGAAGTGATGGAGCAGCTCAGAGGGCACCTGGCAGCCCAGACCAACCCACTGCTGTCCTGCATGGTGCACATGTGTCTCTGTGAAGGGAGGTGTGGTGATCCCAACTTCCTGCCCACTCTGTCCCTGGCACCAGGCTGGGTGGTGGGGAGGACTCCAGGGCAGCTGCAGGGTAGCTCAGGAGGGATGCAGCACAGTTCCTGTGTGCATGTGGAAGAAATGCAGCATTTTGGGAAGGTCTGCACCTATCTAGGTCTTTCCCAGCCACCAGAACTGAAGTCTGCCCAGCTGGAATGGTCAGGTTTTATGTTTTTGGAAGATGAGACCTGACTTAATACCTCCCCTGCACTTGCAGTAATTTGTCATTTGGCCATCAGACTTGGCAGGATGGCAAAACTTATCACTCTGGTGTAAATAACCTCCACTGGCAAAACCTGCAGCAGAATATATTTCCTTACTGCCATCTTCATTTTCTCAAGAAATTTCTATTACTGTTTCATATGTAGTAGCAGTGTCTCTCTGCTGCAGCTTAATCTTTCTACTGTAGCTTTGTTAATGCAATAAAATTACAACCAAGTCTTAAGTCAGCAGGTTATTGTTACAATAATGGCAAATTAAGTTTTCTGACTATTTCAAAAATACTAGAAATGACAGATTAAAAGTACTCTTTATTATGGAAAATAAACTATTTCAGTTTATTTTTTGAGAATATATGTAAGTATGATCAGAATACACAAAAACATTATAAAATGGATTCATTTTGGGGGTGTTGGCAAAATATTATACGTTCTTCCAAACTCTTTTGCATTGCCTGGCTTTCAGTCTTACAGCTTATGATTAGAAATGTCTGTCTCATGAGTTTTAAAGAAGAAAATACACAGAGTAGCTCAAAAAAAAGCCCAAGAAATTTTGAATCTGACATATGTTAAAATTTTGTTTGTTGTCTTGTGGTAAGGGATCCTGGGCTGGCACTGAACATAAGCTTCTTGGCAAAAGTAATTTATTTCAGAGAAGCCACTGCATAGGAGTTGATGATTCAGCACAACAAAACCCTCCAAGGAGAGAACTGTGCAACTTACCAAAATGAGGGCTACTGAGGACACACATGGGCCTAAGAGCTTTCCCAAAATGACTAGGTCTAAACTCACAGATTGAAAAGTTTGTTCAAAGCTAGCTTTAGATGTGCAGCCATGAATAGCCATGAATTTTTCCCTGTCTGATTTAAAATGGTTACTCTTTTATACAGAGCAAGCTGTTAAAAGTCGGTAACCTCCGTTCTGCTTCCCTTCCCTCAACCTGGAGAGGGGGAGTTAATGTGTGAGGATGTTCATCCTGCCACACATTGTCATTTAGTGCAAAGGGCAGTTTGCCTTCTGTGCCTGGAGATTGTCACGGAGAGCAGTAATCAATGATGTTGACACCCGCTCCAAGCACAGGCTGTTTGAGACACTTCCTGATGAAGGAATTGTCACCAGAGAAAAAACAGGCAGGTTATTCTCCGATGGCCCAGGAAGGAAGGTCTTGCAACACACTTCAGAAGGCTTTACGAAGTTTTTGCCGCTCAGTGCTCTTTTCTCCTCACATGTGCTCTTCATTAAGATTAAATGAGCAGTGTTTAATTGTTGTTAGTACCTTTTAAGAGCAGGATGGGGGTAAAAGTGCTGCTTATGAGACAGTGGTTTAAATGGTGCTTTAAATAAGGCATTCGTATTTCCAGTTCACTGACATGTTCCAATTGTCAGGCTTTGTGCGATACTTAGGGAGGGCTGTGGCATGTCACATACACAGAAAGTGTGTGCACAGTGTCTGTGGCCGTGAGAATATGCTCCAGGCTGCCAGTCCAAGCATTTGGGTCTGCATCTTGCACAGGTAAGCACCTGGGTTTGGAAATTTGTCCCACTGTGCCCAGTGTTCAGTACTAAGGACAAAACCATGCATAGCTTCAATTCATCCGCTCTTCTTTGTGCTTCCTATTTCATTGAACTGCCTAAACATGAGTAGATAAGTAACCTCTGGTCCCTGGAAAGAGAAAAGCAGTCTCAAGGAAAACGAGATCCTAAATAAAATATTCAAGACCAATTTCTGTATCTGTTGGACTGCAAGAGCTTCCTGTTGAAAAGTCAGCTCCACACTATTATACATTCATTTTCAGCCACATTTCATCAATGTGTTTTTTCAGACTTGGTAGGAAAGAAATTAGGTTTGCTATTGAGAATTCCCTGCTATTTAAAAAAAACCCCCAAGTGTTCCTATGTGCAGTCTAACCCAACCTTTTAAAGGGGCTAAAGGAAAAGGACGACATGGCAAATTTATTTTCTATACATTTTTCTTGCACAGTGCTGAACAAAGTGCTCTGATCTTCACCTCATAGCTGCATTTCAGCCATCATACATGAAGTTTTGTTCAGGAACCAACTTTCAGAAGGTTGAGTTACTCCAAGGAGAGCAGTGTACCCACAGTAAAGCAGTAACCTCTGGAATTCAGTGTAGTTGGAGTTTTGCTTCCGTGCTTGCAAATTAATGGCATAGATAATGATTCCTGCTCTTTTAGTAAGTTTGGGTCAGCTGTTTCCACTTAGTAAAAGGCAGAGAAGCCAGACAGATATGCAGTGTTGGTGGTCTGTTTCTGGTTCTCAGTATTTACATACCAGCTAAACAGAAACTTAAGTAGGATTTGAGGTGGGGGAAATTATCTAATGTTAATATGGATATGAAAGAATGCAGCTAATTTGACTCCTGACTGAATGCCTGTGGTTTAAAAAGGCAGTAGTGCCAGGTGTAACAATGTGTTTAGACTCCTTGTGGGATGGAGGTCTTTTTCTGTGAATTTCCTGCAATACTTGAGGGAGAAGCCCCATTGGAAGCAAGTGAGAAATATGCTGCTGCAGTCCCAGCAGGAATTATCAGCTGCTGGTCCAGTCACCACAGCAGGAGTGGCTTGAACTGCTGCATTTTAATTAGTGTTCCAGCCAGCCTACCCTGTGTCTAAAGTTCTTCAAATTGCTGTCTGTGGCAGTTACGGGTTCAAGAATTTTGTCAAGCACTCATTTGATTAGTTTTTATAAAATTGTGTGTGTCTTTTGTTGTGCTCATATAAGGCTCCTTTTATTTGCTGAATGCAGTGAAAGTGAATATAAAAAATATCTAGTTGGTGTATTGCATTGCCTTTGCAGGTCAGCCTGAACAACAGCTAAAAAGTCCTTTCACCTCAAATATTAGAAAATCAACTCAGCAGCTAAAAGTCACAGAATCAAAAACTGAAAAGGTATGGAGGTTGTCATTCTAAAATCAAACCAGCCACAACTCTGGAATGCAATGGAATTAGATTTACTTTCCAGAACTGTGTATGTTTTTTCCACTAACCTTGCCTTCTTTAAAGATTTGTTTTATTCCTGATGGAATGTGGGAGTCCAAGGTTTTTTTCTACTCCTAAATTATATATGTTTTGTGAAATTTTCCATTCTGTTTACAAGTTGTGAAATAATGAGGAGGAAGGGAGGGCAGCAGTTGCATGCAATTGCCTGCAAGTCCTGTATATGTAGATGTTGGACTTTAGAAGAAGCTTTTAGATAAGATTTGAATAATTTAAGAATTGTTTGTAAGATTACTGTAGAAGGAAAGTTTGCTGGATACTTCTACATGAAATGCAAGTTGTGAGAATTTCCAAATTTGCATGTATGTGCTTTTTTAAGTCAAGGCAATAGTAGTAGGGATAGGGAATATGCATTTTTAAACTAATTTTCATTCCTGTATGTGTTAATAGGTTTTTTGGTTTATTTTTTTTCTTTTGTTCTGTCCAGCCTTTTAAATTCAAACAGAACATATAATTTTGAAGTCTAGGAATAATAATTTCATTTCTGTAAATCCATTTTGACCTCTTAGTGTACATGTAAGAAAGAGTAAATTACAGTAAATTAATGTGTTTTAACAGTATAGATCTCTAAATTGTACAAAGAAAAAATCAGTATTCTTTGTACAAATTTATACTGGACTTTGATCTGTTACTGCAGTTTTGGCAGCACAGATTTCCGTGGCTTTGTATCAGGTACAGTGTTCTTGGGGCCAATAATTCTTTTACCTATTTTTGTTGGATAAACTCAATTGTGTAATCATTGTTTGACTGCATGAAGCACAAACTAATTTATTTTTAAAAAATCAATTCAGAACTTAAGGAATTTAATCCAAATGAAATTTACAGGAGATTACATTGAGGACTGTATTTGTAAGGTTGATTCAAACAGCAATATAAAACCCAGGATGAGTGGGAATGGTGTGGAAATGCTGACCTACTTTTGAAAAGACCAAATTTCCTACTTACAGTGAAATTACTGTCAATGAGTGTTTATTTCATTATAAAAACTGCAGCTCTAGGAATTTACTTTTACTACCTGCCTGTGACCAAATAAACATATGGCTGCATTTCATTTTGGTTGCCTTTCCTGTTTCAGGGGCAGGGTTTTGGGGAGGAAAGGCTGTTTTCCAAACTGGGTCAAATTCTGTCTTTTCTTGCTTTGTCTGTTCTCTCTCTGCCAGGCTCCACTGCAGGATCCTGCAAATTCCATTTTCTCCTTTATGTGCAAATTCTGCTGATCACTTCCACCTCCTTAACACCCCTCCTGGGCGTCCCTGCCTTCCTTCCATCTGTGCTGACACCACTATTTTTGTCTTTGTATTTGAAGTGTGGCCATGCTTTTTCTCTCAGTTTTGCAGTCTGGACTCCTTAGCATAGGCAGGGCACCATGGTGCTGTTGCCCAACCTCTAGGACAGTGTCCTTCTGAAATAATTGGAAATTCAATAACACCTGAGGATAATAATAAGAATAATAATAAGAAAAATAATCCAGAATACTCAACTAATTGTATATTAGGAGGGGGTTGGGGAGGGGGCAAAACGTTTTGCACATATTAAATATTTTTAAAACATTTTCCAAATTTATGTGTAAACCAACATGCATGCAGGGGTAAGTTATTGAATTTAAGTCTATTTTCATATATTAAGTGGTACTTATACTGACTAATGGGTGAGTGAGTTTATCGTGGCACTGAAGCGTTTGCACTTCAGGAAAACCATTTCTGTGCTAATACTGAGTTGTGTGTGTTGCAGCTGTGATACATTCCATGGACAGGACACCATGAGCTTTCCCATGAGTTGTCATTGTCCTCATTCTAGGTGGCATCACATAAGTGGGGCTTTTGATGTCCATTATGGCCAAGTAGTTTAGATGTATACATTACTTCTGTTTTTTTTCTAACTTCAAAACTGGACATAGAAACATATATGTGTAGCAAAACATGTAACACACACAAGAAAATGGTCTCTTTTTGTGGTTGTTGTTGTTCTTCTTCAGCATGTTCACAGTTATACCTGGACTTTTAAAAGTAAATCTTTAACAGAATCATTAGGCAACTTTCCAGACAGAAACATATGTGTCAGTACAAGACAATGACAATATTTTCAACAATGTAGGAATTCTAATTACTATTCTCTAACTTGGCCAACTATACATTTCAAGAATATGCCTTTTTTTTTCTTCCTTTTTTTTCCTTTTCTTTTTTCCTTTTTATTATTCCAGCCAACTTCAAATAATTTATGTTTTGAGTTCAGGAATACTGTTCCAGGCTAAGATGCCAAAAACCAGCAACTGGATGCTCCTTTAAGCCTTATTTTATTCGGACATAAATAAATGCACACTTACATGCACAAATACATATAATAAAATATTTCATATAAATGTGTACATTTATATGCAAAGATAGATATGTATGTATGTATTCACTAACTGCAAAGAGGGAAAAGCTGACAGGATCAATTCTAAATAGGCAGACACAATACAGTGAGTAATCTTGGGGAATATGGGAGACATGATTTCTGGTTTCTAGCCTGAACTGGTAATGGATCACTTGTCAGTCACACACTGCAATGTACTTCTGCAAGGGATTATTAGCTATCTGGGCTCAGGGTCCTCTCAGTTTCTTCTGAGTAAACTGTGGATGATGTGGAATTAAATACTCTATAGTGTTGTTATGTGCTGCTTATCAAACAAGTAGCTCAACTGTTGGGTATAGGTGATCTCTTTCTATTGCACTATTTATCATTCTGACTAAGTGAAACACCACCTGCAGAGAATGGGACATGGAGAGATTTGTGGTCTGCCTGTCTGGCCATAAATTCCATGCCTGAGGAAAGAGGCATGTTACCACAAGAATTCTTGGTTTCTCTATATTTGTTTATTCTGACTAAATGTATCAATGAAATTTTCAGTTGATGCAAATTCCAGAAGAGGTTCTGAGAGGCCGGTTGATGGCAGTCAAGGTTTGATGTTGAAAAAACTTAGGATAAGGGCAAGAGGTTACAATTAGCAGCTCTCTGAGCTTTTCGGTTCCACATGAGAGTTTTGCAGCTGAATCTTCCCACTGCTCTTTAGTGATGAAAGCTTGAATTGCTCCAGTTGGTGACCTTCCAAGTCACACAGTCTCAGGGAAGATGTATGTGCTGATTCAGCAGAAAGCTTGCTGAGCTCCAGCAGGAAATCAAAATAAGAAGCACAGCAAACTGCCCTGATTTGCATGAGGTAGCTCTGTTTGCACATTTATGTTAAGACCCATAGGCTGATTTCTGCCCCATCGTCCCCCCCACTTTTTTTTTTAAATGGGGAGAAACAAAGATATCCTGTTAACACTGAAGAAACAAGGAAGCAGACCTGTACTTGTAAAAGTTCCCTGCTAAGTTTGCACCAGGCATGGTGTTAGCAGGCTGCCATCCTGTTCTTGAGTTCCAATACTTCTTTCTGGCATGGAAGAGGAAGGCACCTGTTAGCTCGGTGATCTCTTGCCTGGCTGGTGGGTGCACATCTATCACAGGTGGGCATAGCCACATAAACCAAAATTGAAGACTTTGAAAGCATTCCTAAGTCTTGTCATAAATTTTAACCCAAATTAGGACTCCAGGGATATACAGGAATCTGTACAATAGAGAACAATTCCTAAAGTATCACCTCTGTGTGTGTTTTGGATGGTGATTAATGAGCCTGATGTCAGACTGCCCATCTGGATTCTCTCTCTAGGCTGTCTTACACCTCTTTCAGGCATTGTGCTGCCTGTTTTCCAGCTCTGGGTACAGTCAAATGATGCCTTTACTGGCGTAGCTGTCCATCTCATAGTGAAGCCAGTGCTGTTAAATCATCAGGGGTGCTCTAGTGGCTAGGTTCTACTCACATGAAAGACTTTGCAGTACCAGGTTACAAACTAGTAAAGCAAACACTGACAAACGGCATTAATGAGAGACAGGTACTGCCCTCCATTGCCACAGCAGCAGTGAACACCTAGAGATGCACACAGGAATGGTCATCCATTTATTTGGATCACCAGCTGCTCATCTTGCCTAATTCTACCCTAACCCAAATACAATAATTTCTAGAAGGCTTGCTGCCTACTTAGTAAGAACATATGTAAACTAACGAGTTTAATGTTTATATTGCACTCTGCATATGTGAAGCAGGCTACAAGAATGATTTGGGGTTTGTGCACTGATTTCCCCATTGCAATCCTGCAGTGAAATACTGGAGATATAAACCTTATCACAGTAGGTTCTTAGAATTCTATCTTTTAACATTTTTTTGTAGTATTTAAAAGATACGAGGGTTTTTTTAATGTGGTATATTTTTTCTTCTTGCTAAATAGAGTCTTTTGAGACTTGGCCAAGGAGAGGAGATCTAATTAAATTCATGTAATGATTCTGGGAGTCACTGAAGCTCTCAGTACTCCCACACATTTATCAATATACTGTTATGAGAGACAAATCATTTTAGCATTTGAGATGAAGTGAAGATTAATTTATGTGTGATGCACAGAAGCCCTCAGATGATTGAGCTGCATAACCCTTGCCATAGGTGACCTCTCCTTATGAAGAGGTCTTTCTGAAATGAATCTTCTCAATCAAATGCCAGTTCTTGTGCTCATTCATGTACTTATAAAAATATAGATGTGCCTGCTCAGAGCCTTGTCTGGTACCTGTGCCTGTGCTGAGGAGGGAGAAGGGCAGGGCATCCATGGCAGTTTTGTACAGCCAGAATAATAAACCTTGTTCCACAGCTTTATTCATATAGTCAAGCATGGCTATGCCATTCTACTGTTTAAAAGAAAGCTGCTCGTGTTGTTGTGCAGCTTCTGGTCATCTCCTGTAGAGATACTGAGATGGGTTTCTCCTGGTTCAGAGAGATCTGCAGTACAATTTAGTGTGTGGTGTGTATGAAATTTGCTCACTGCAGAGTTCCTGTATGCAGTTCTTCAGTGGTTGTTCAGGAAGTCATGTATGATAACTGCAGTCCCCTCCAGCTAAAATTATTAAGAGCTATTTAGAAGTTCTGGGTCTTAAGAGTGAGTGATAAATCTGAGGAAAGGAATCTTCCAAAAGTGCCTTAAATTCCGTGATAACAAAGACCGCTTCAGTGCATCCATTTTGTGGTAGAATAGAAACGTATCTGGATGGTTTGTAACCAGTATGGTTTCGCCAGAGGTTTTACCTCTCTTTAACGAATTCATAGAGTACAGATCCCTTCCCTGATAGTAACAAGTGAAGCACAACAAGTTGAGCCTGCCTCTGGAGATGATCTAGCCCAGCTTCCCACTCAGAAAAGTACCTTCCACTCAGAGCCATGATTTTATGTTAGGAATGCTCAGATGTAACATGTTCAAGTGGATACACCTTGAAGACAAACAGAAGATTTAAGCCCAGTCCACTTTTGCTATGAACAAGCCCCACCAGTTTCCACTGAATTAACCAAAAGTGCTGCTTGCTCCATTTGGTGCCAAATTTGATTGATTTGGGCAACTGTGCAGGGAGCAACACAAAAATTGTGTCTTCTCTTCTGTCTCACCATTGCTGTCGTCAACAGGTAGTGGAAAAACCCAATGTAATCAATTGTTGCAAATACATTGCCTTAAGAAAAGCAAGATTTTCCTGGAAACCTCCAGGAATTGCCAGAAGACAGAAAAAGTGTGACCAAGAAGCCTCCTGAGCTCTTGCAACTTCGGTTGGCTGAATACCTGCTGAAGTTCACTGTTAATAGAGAGAAGTTATTATACTTGGGTTTTGAGGACGGGGGGCAGGGGTGTTGCCTCTTTGGGGAAAGGTGAGGTTTTTTTGCCCAAACCGGGAGGAGTAAAAAATGTAGTTTTAGTTAGGCAACTCTATGCATTGACAAATTCGAAGAGTTGTATGTAAAATTATTTTTCTTTTTTTTTTTTTAATTTAGTGGGGCTACGTCCATTGTCTACAGATGCAGGCAGAAAGGGACCCAGAAACCTTACGCCGTCAAAATGTTGAAGAAGACAGTAAGTCATTTTGTTTTGTTTTGCTTTTCTTTGCTTTGTTTTGGAATGTTTGGGATTTTCTCTGGGATTTTTTGGGGAGTGGCAGTTTCTTCATATGGGGAAAATGCGCTAGATTTAGGACCCTGCTAAGCTTGTGTTTTCTGTGAGTAAGCTTTGGGTACTCATCATTAAAACAGTTCTTAGAGGTAACAGTACTGTGCTGGGAATGCCTTATCCCCACAAATCTGGCTTGTACCTCCATCTGGTGTTGTCTGTATACACGTGGATTTGGGAAAAACCTTTTAGACAAAATATATATTTTTCTTTCATTATAGAAAAGAAGTACACTCTGAATAATTTAAATGTTCAATGCTTTTTCTGTGATTTAATACACTGTTTTGCTCCAAAAATACCATGACACAATTCATCTTATTCAGAAACTGGTTAAAACACCAACCCAAACCCAAGTAAAATTAAATATTTTGTAGAGGTTTTTTACCCTTACAAAATTGCTAGAAAACCAGTTGAGATGATAATTTATTTTTAGAGCTCCATATATGTCACACTTATGCTACAGCTATTTTTGTGTGTTCTGCAAAATAGATGGTGGAAAACATGAAGAGGGACTAGAGAGGAAAGGCAAGTAATGGACTGAGAGACTTCAAGCAAACAAACAATGTGGGGCATGGGGTAGAGCAGTTCATATTCCTAGGAGGGTGAGAGAAGTTTGAGAGAAACCAAGCAAGCTGTGAGGCATGGGCATGATATTTATTCATGAATGGTTTTGATTCAGTTTATTCCAGTGTTAGATCATTCATTATTCCATAATGTTCAGGAACATTCACATGAAGAAACATAAGGATGGGTGGGTAGGTGTAAACATGTCTAAATGGTGACTTAACTGGTGGTCTCAGTGCAAGACGTAATGAGTGGGTTTCACATGAGTAAAATGTTGGCATTAATTTGTCATCTTTGAAAGTAAGCCAAAGTTTAAACTGGCACAAAGATTCAGTTGTGTGTGCTGCTTTTGAACGTGCATCTGGTGCACTGGAAGAAGCAGATGCAGTCTACGGTCTGCCTTCCTTGTGGAAGAGCAGAGAATTTTTAAGTTTTTATCAATTCATTATGCCAATGAATCATGTAATGTTTAAAGAGTATACTCTCCTATAATTCACATTCTGAAACATTCTAGGAAGAGCTATATCACTTCAAAATATTTCTTTGCCTTTTGATTTTTTGCCTTTGTGGAAATAAATTAATGTTCACAATTGCTACGTTAATGCTAGATCTATCTGTGTCTGAAACTAGTCAGTTTAGAATTTTGGTAGACTTACTGTAACACAGATTTTTTTTTTTCTTTAAGTATAGGAAAAATGGCAAAGAAGAAAAAGTCTGTAGTTATGTAAGTTGTTTTTACAGCAGCAATAGCTTGGCTTAATGCAGCCTTGGTTATATTAGCAGTGTGGTTAAGCAGTTCACGGAGCTGAGTTGTTCCCAGTGTAATTGATGCACTTTGGGATGTTTTGCTACGGGAACAAGTAATCCTCTTACACAACTGAGCTTTTTTTGTATAATTGAGAACATGGGGGTGAAAATGCTTTAAGGATGTGCCACTGCTTGTGTCTGTCCAATTTGGAATTGTACTTATTATCACAGGGACAGAACTATCTGTGTTACAGTGCTCCTACAGCAGGAGGTCTGATCTTTGCTCAGAGTATCTCAGTATAAAAATAACTATGTGTGGGCCAAATCATGTACTAAAATGTTGTTCAGCTAAAGTTTCCTGTTGGCTTTTTAAAAACAGTTAGAAAAAAGGGATGGCAGTTCACTAGTGGAGGAAAAGGGATGAGAAGAAAAGAAGAAAAGTCTGTGATTGTTTTTGATAGAGCACCATTTCTTCAGTTCCCTTCTTAAATGTACATAAGGGAGCTCTGAAGAGTACGTGAAATTAGAAGACAAAAGAAGATGACAAAGAGCAAATACTCTGATTTTTCCATTCAAACTGGCTGACTTTAAACACTGCTCTGAACAGACTGACTCTCTGAGGAAAAGATTGTAAAAACAGGGTGAGGGACAGGGATAAAGTGCTCCAGCTTGTTCTGGAAGTGATAGCAAATGATGTGTGATTAGTAGGCTGGTGGCTGATGCTCCAGATTTGTGAGTGATGGTCGCTACAGTGCTGTAATTTGAAGTAAAGCATTAGAAATTATTACCTTTGTCCCATGGGAACAGCTTAGGTAAGAACATATCCTTTAGGACTGAGGTAGTGTGCTGGGAATGGACTGTAAGGAATGTAAAATAACTGTCAATGTTCTTTTAATTTAAACAATAAGAGTAATTTTTCATTTTGCTTGATTAATACATTCTCATTTAAGAGTGAATAAAATTTTGGGGAAGACCCATCAGCCAATTGTGAGAATGCATGCTTGTACAGGGATTTGAGTGCCTAGGAGGTTCTATAATTAATATTTTTTTTACCATCTACCTTATTAAAATAGTCGTAGCTTCTTTGCTAAGTTCTGGGGTTTTTTGTTGTTTCTGGTTTTGTTTTTGTTTAGTTTAGTTTTTTTATTGCTAGTTAAACATCAAAGAGTCACAGGAGAAAACATGTTTATGTCAACCTTCTTGTGTGAATAAAATAAAACATAATGTTCATAATATTGTGTTTCAGTTTAGAGGTTTAATAATTTTTAACCATTAATACAAATTTTGTACAATTCCAAAAGGAGGAGAAAAAAATCTTTTTTGCTAGTTCAAAATTATTGAAGCAGAATGCTTCCACTCCCTGATGGCTTTGATTTTGTCAAATGTGGCCCAAGTTTAGGTATAGTTTTGAATCCTTTAAGTTACACTTATGGTGAATAAAATTTAGTTCAAAGACACCTCTGGTTCTTACTCCTAAAGTATCTTAATGTCTTAGTTGGGAAACTAAGAGGCAAGTCAGAATCTTAACTTCAAAAGCAGCTAAAAAACAACGGTTAGAAGGGCTAAAGAAGTCCAAAGACAAATTGATTTTTGAGTTAGTGGGAGAAACACTATGCAGTGATGCATAAGAAATAAAATTTGTAATGGTTTTTAAGAGATACAAAAAGAAGTATGTTTAAAAACCTACATCAATGGGACGGGGGAATAAGCGTGCAAAATTACTGCCTGTGGTTTGCTCATCCAACCTTTATGCTGAGTTTCTGAGCATAATTGAAATGTATGATTCTATTACATACTCATTATTTGATTTTTGCTATGTATAGCAGGTCTCTTAAATTCCACACAGGTAGTAAATGCAAAGATATGAATCATGTAATTTCTTTGTGGGGAAATCTATTTAATGTAGCAAGAAGGAAGCAAAAGCAGATCACATAGCACTTCAGAAAAAGTCATCAAATGAGCAGTGTACAGTGACGAATTTTTACACTTGCAATTGCAAATATGAGATTGTTTTGCTTTTCACCACACAGTTTACCTCTCCTTGATAACTTGGTGCTTCAGAAAAGTGAGGTATCTCTAGGATACACTTTACAAAAATGATTGTTACTGCTCTTAAACTGAAACTTAAAAATTATGTGATATTTACAACCAGTCATTCTGGTTGTTGTTTCAAAAAACATATAGCATGTGGATCATATTGGAAGAACACGCGATTCTCTAAGGAAGCAAACATATATATGTGCTATTTTTTATTTGAAGCCTCTCATCTGCAGAGCTTTTCCACCTCTTGGTGTGTTTTGAGAAAGCTAGACAGCCTGGAGGGTGTCTCAAAATCTGAGCAGGTGAATGCCTTCCAAGAAATTAGATCCACCTCCGCCTTAAGTTTCCTACCTGAGTCTGGACAAGTTGCTTTAAAAATAGTGAAGAGAACAGATGGCCTGTGTTACATGGTTTCTAAACTAAGACACCGAGTGCCTGCCCACATTATAGGTCTACCAAGTGCTAACTACTGCAACTGAAGTAATTTTGGAGCTGCTATTGCAATAAAGCAACACACTCTGCTGAAAGGAGAATAGGATGCTGGGCTGGGCTGGGCTGTCTGAAGCTTGGGTCCTGGCGTATTACCAGTATTTCTTTTGGTTTCAACTTTTTCATCTATAAAAGTGAGATAATACTGATTTAATGTGCTTCTCAGCAATGCTTTGAAGGATAGCCTGGTTAATATTTCTAGGTTTTAATTGATAGGTACTGTCACCTAGGAGCGATTAAGTGTGATGAAATATTGGGCCCTCTCTATCTCAGTCAATGAGGCATGCAAGTACAGAAACTGTTTTGGAGAATTTTCATTTTGATATCCTGCTTTTTTCATGTATGGGCATCCTCCCTCGCACAGTTTGTGATGCATAAATAATACCTCTTCAGTACTTTTATCTAAATCAGTATTTATGAAGCGGCATTCTTCTTGCAGATTGGTTGATACTCAAAATCAGACAAGCGTTCAGGCACATTAATTTTTTCTCTGATCAGAAACAGAGCAACAGCTTTTAAGTAACACATACTCTGGAAATAGTTGAGCTGACACTAACCTAATTTTACTAATAAGTTAGGCAGTTTGAGAACAACAGATAGTTTGTGCCCGTGGATCAAAAATGAGTGTGAGCAAATGAAGATGGTAACAGGCTTCCCTTGTGGATGATTGGAGTTGAATATCTAGAGTTAGGTCTGAAGGAGATTATAATGGTCTAAAAGTCAAGTCTAAAAAGTCTCAATAGCATTCATGTTTGCATATATACATACATATACACACACACACACACATATTGGGAAGAAGGTACAGGCAACTCAGGAATACCACAAGCATGTCATTGGTCATGTAGACAGAAAATTAGAGAGGTGAAAGCTCAACTAGTACTCAGTCTGGCCACTGCTGTGAATGATAATGAAAAGTGTTTTTGTAAATATGTCAACAACAAAAGGAGGGTCAAGGAAAAGCTTCATTCTTTATTGGACACAGGAGGAAACACAGTCATCAAGGTTGAAGAAAAGGCTGAGGTACTTAAAAACTTCTTTGCCTCAATCTTCACCAGTAAGACCTCTTGTTCTCAGGAACCAGCCTCTGAGCTGGCAGACAGGGACAGGGAGCAGGAGGAGGTAGTTAGTGACCTGCTGTGCCACTTAGACTCTCACAAGTCCATGGGACCGGATGGGAGAGAGCTGGTGGAGGAGCTCACCAAGCCATTCCCCATGATTCATCATCAGTCCTGGTTAACTGGAAGGTCCCAGATCATTTGGATGTTGGCCAATGGGACATCCACAAAAGAAGGGCTGGAGGATAGCTGCAGGGAACTACAGGCCTGTCAGCCTGACTTTGTGGCCACGGAAGGCCATGGAGAAGGTGATCCTGAGTGCGATCACAGGCACATCGACAGGATCAGGCCCAGCCACTAGGGGTTTAGAAAAGGCAGGTCCTGCCTGACCAACCCGATCTCCTCTTATGACCACCTGGTAGATGACGGGAAGGCTGTGGAAATTGTCTACCTGGACTTCAGCAAAGCCTTTGACACTATCTCCCACAGTGTTTTCCTGATAAAGCTGGCAGCCCACGTCTTGGACAGGTTCACTCCTGGCTGGGTCAAGAACTGTCCGGATGGCCAGGCCCAGAGAGTGGTGAATGGTGCTGGATCCATTTGGCGTCTGGTCACTAGTGGTGTCCCCCTGGGATCACTGTTGGGCCCAGTCCTGAATAAAATCTTTATTGATGATATGGATGAGGGGATTGACTGTACCCTCATAAGTTCATGAATGACACTGAGTTGGGTGGCAGTGTTGATCTGCTGGAGGGCAGGAAAGCTCTACAGAGGGATCTGGACAGACTGGATCCGTGGGACAAGGCAAACAGTCTGAGGTTCAGCAAGCACAAGTGCCAGGTCCTGCCCTTGGGTTACAACAACCCCTGCTGTGTTACAGGCAGGGGCTGCGTGGTGGGAAAAGACTGAGGATACTGGTCAGCAGTGGCTGAACATGGTGGGCAGGAACAAGTTGTGCCCAGATGGGCAAGAAGGCCAATGGCAGCTGGCTTGTATAGCAATAGTGTGGCAGCAGGACCAAGGCAGTGACTGTCGCCCTGTTCTGGGCACCGGTGAGACCACACCTCAAGTGCTGGGTCCAGTTCTGGGACCTTCACAACCTGAAAGATGTTGAGGGGCTGGAGCATGTGCAGAGAAGGGCAATGGAGCTGGGGAAGGAGGAGCAGCTTTGGAGCAGTCCTTTGAGGAGCAGCTGAGGAATCTGGGTGCATTTAGTCTGAAGAAAATGAGGCTCAGGGGAGGCCTTATCCCTCTCTAGAACTCCCTTAATGGAGACTGCAGCAGGGTGATGGTCAGCCTCCTCCCTCATGCAGCAAGGGACAGGATGAGAGTAAGTGTCCTCAAACTGCACCAGGGAGGCTCGGGTTGGACATCAGGAGGAATTTCTTCACAGAAAGGGTGATTAGACATTGGAATGGGCTGCTCATTGAGGTGGTGGAGTCACCATCCTTGGAGGTGTTAAAAAAATGTTTGGACATGGCAGTCAGTGCTCTGGTCTGGTTGACAAGGTGGTGATCAGTCGAAGGTTGGACTTGGTGATCTTGGAGGTCTCTTCCAACCTAGGTGATTCTGTGATATGTATACACGTGTGTTTTATATACACATATACACACGCTAGAAGATATATATATAGGTATGTATAAAAACCTCTCTATATATTCCCAACTCTACAGGGAGTATAGTTGGCTGGGTTTTTCATTTTTTGTTGCAGTGAATTGGTGGTATTAAGTGGTTATCAAGAGGCTAATGCAAGTGTTTGATCTTTTTGCTTGAAGGAATGCTGCTTTTGGCTGAGCCTTCCCAATGGATTAGGAAGAAAAGTGTCACAGTGGAATGGGTAGGGGAGGAGTTAGTGGAGACTTGTGTATCACAGTTGGCATAATCAGAATTAGTAAATTATTCCTTTATTGACTTTTGGAGGAAATGATGTGTGTTTGTAGGTATAAAATTAAAACTTCTGTTTATTGCCATGTGGCCTTACAAGATTTACACTTTAAGTGCCTCCTGCCTCCATATGCCTGTTTCTCTATAAACTTTATATAGATATATAGATATAGATATAGATACACACTCACATCTATGTGTATATGTCTATATTTAGATATATATATTTATATTTATATATCTATATCATCTATATCTATATTTATATACAAGCTATCAAACTCCAAGTGGTAAAGAAATTGTCAGTACTCATATTGGACAAATATGTGAGAGTGGTGAAGTTTAGGAGACATACCTGGTCCACAAAAAAAGCCAGAGCCTGACATAAACCACCAATTTTTATGATGTGCTAAGACAGTATCCTTTTCTCTTCAGATTACAAATGTGTGAAATATATTTATGTACATTTACGTACATATGTATATTTAAGGTCATTTTTTTCTTCACATTGTATTAATGTGTAATTTTCTGATTTTGTTCAAATTTTTCAAAAAGGAGACATAATTGTGTCATATGTAATTCTACAAGAAAACAGTCAATTGCACATCTCTACACATCATTAAAAGGAGCATTTTTGTCAACTAGGGCACACATTCTCTTCAGTTATTCATTCACACACACACATGCACACCAAACAGGCAATTGCTTGATAATTAAAGAGAAACAATAATTTCTTAATTACCACTCCACGTGCAGCACTACCTATTATATATGTAGATTATTTTTCCTGGCTTTCTCATTTTTCATCATCCTTGTCATCCTCTCATTCATATGCAGTTCACAATGCAACATTTTTATGGAAAGACGAAAAAAAAATTCAGTCAAAATTAGTTTGAATAAAGAAAAGAGGCAGTAAGACTTTGAGTTTTCCTCTGCTTATATTCAGTTTTCCCTCATATGTAAGGGGAATCTGACTTCCACTGTCTGATTCACTACTCTCCGAAAGAAATGGCCTTTTCCATGAAATGCAGAGAGTCTAAAAAAGAATAAAATAGTTCATTTTATGTAAATTCTCTATGAAATTAAAGAGGACAAAAAGATTTTTTTTCTGCACTAAGTTTCCAATAGGTTTTTGCTCTAGAAGCTACGAAATCAGAAGTCTGTTAGTGAAAGTGGAAATTTTACTGAAAAATAAATTTGTTAGATGTTTTCGTCCTTGCAAAGAAACAAAAAAATGGCTTTTTCAAGACAACCTTTAGAAAAGGAAAAAAAGCCCCATTCTACAATTGTATTAAGTCTGCCCTATGTACATAAAGTTATTTAACATGTAATATGCATTACATTGTATTGTAGTATATCACAGTGCAGTGCAGATATTGTGTGAAAATTATCTAACATAGAACAATATTTTTTACCTGTCACCATTTAGATTGAATTGCTTGTTATTCCTTCGTAAGTCTAACTAACAAGACTAAGTAATACCTTGGATTTTAAGAACTGACAGTATGTATTATATCTCTTTTTTTCTTCCTTATCGGTAATCAGCTAACACTCATTTCTGGCCTTCAGAGCTCATTTTTCAGAAATACAAAGATCATCTAATAAAAAGAGAAAAATATAAGGCTCAACTCATTGCTATGCGCTTCAGGGAAGCTCAACCTACTGTATATATTGCGCTATTGAACGAGTAATTCTGAATAATAATATCCTTTAGACAATAAATTTAGTTAAAAACCCCAAGGCCAAACAAATGACACACGTTTAGGTTTGAATTGCTTAACAGCAACTCTTGTGAAATTATCTCAGCCACAGATATTCTTCCACCAACCTATCCATGCACATTTTGCTCCTTTCCTGTTGCAGTGACTTGCCTTCTCCATTGCTTTAAGCAAGCCTAGAGCAGCTCTGTGTTTCTGGGGTGCACATAAACGTAGAAGGGCAAGATGGGGAACAGGACTGGAACAGTTGCCATGTGAGGCTGTATTTAATGCATTAAGCAAAGATGCAACCCTACAAAGGGATGGTATTTTCTGAGCGTGGTGCAGAGGTAAATATTAGGCTATCCTGAGATTATAGCTCTCCTCTCTGGAGACCTTTCATTATTCACAGCATATTAAAGAAATCTGGTGATGTCCCTTGATGGAGCAGGGAAGGCAGGGTTTCTGCATGAAAGGACAGTCTGTGAAGCTTGTGCTGAGCATCTCAGAAAGTCTACCCCCTCTGCATTTTAGGAAGCTGTTGTTATCAGATGTGTATGCTGTGATGTTATCATCACAGGTGTGACAGCTATCCTTTTGAGGGGCAAGAGATTGGGCTTGTTCCAGGCTGTAGAGTAGTGAATTAAAGAAAAGCTGCCTGTATGCATTAAAATATGAAGAGGGGAAAAGATAAGAAATGTGTTTTCTCCAAGGCTGGCAAATCAGGTGTTGGAATAAATCACAAACATTGTATGATTGTATATGAGGAGATTTTTACCAAGAATTCTATAATGTTATGTACTTACTAGACAAACTGGCTTATTTCCAGATAAAATATATCCTCTTTGGCTGATGTGGTCTTCATTTATTTATGTCCTTTAAGAGAAAGACTAACCACATATAGAGAGGAATGGAAAAGCAAAGGTGAAATTTAGCACATCTGCTGTGTAATCAGCACAATATGAGAGCTGTTACAGAAGTTGCTTTGAGAAATAATGAAGACAGCATCTCTGCCTGATATACATCACCTGGCCAGAGGACCTTTTAAGATTAGAACCAAGGTGCAGTACAACTCTCTAAGTTGATTGTTGTGACAGTTGATGGCTGAAGGACTCGTGTGTGTGTGAGTAAGGGTCATGACAAGTTTTTGTCAAACCAAACTTACTTCCTGATCAAGTCACTAAAGGGCTTTCTTAATGAAAAAAAATTCAGACAAAACAAACCCCAAAAGATCCAAACCCCCTCCAAACCTCCGAACCATCTAAACCCAAAAACTGAATAAATAAAAAATAACTAATAACATGTTTTCATACAAATGTAAAAAAAACCCATCCCACTTCCGTTGTTATTCTTCTCTCTTCATTTTAAGCAGCCTTCAAATACTACACAAACTATTCCATAACACCTTGCATATATTGAACAAGCAGGTGTTTCAAACTCCAACTGGGCATATTTTCAGTAGATGCAGTTGTAAAGATCTGGATGCATTTCCATAAGTAACAAGAAATAGCATATATAAGATGATTTATTTTGTATTTCAGTCTGGTGGTATCCAAGTCACTTTCTTTTATATTTTGTTAGAGGCAATTCTGATTTCACATTTCTCTTAGAATTGAAATTATTACATTATATGCTAACCCCTCAGGGCCTCTAAGCAGTACTCTCAGGATTATCAGCCTGCAGAAATTTACATTTTCTCTGCAAAATACATAACACTCATAGGTTTCAGGTCTTTATAAACCGATAAAAGAATAGTGCTACAAGAAGCAATAGCATGATAATAATTGTAGGTTTCTGGATTGAGTGGCAAACACTGTAGATATAGGATTTTAATGTAAAAATATAAGAAAATGCAAAGTCAAAAGAACGTAGGATTTGGACGTAAAAATGTAAGAAAATATGTAATCAAAAGAACTCCATGATATGGCTTTCAAGAATTTGTGGGAACGTCATAATTCCTGGAGATGAAAGCCCTAATTTCTACAAATGAGAAGCCAAAAATCTGTTAATTAGAAGTCCAGGAAAATTATTCTTTTCACCATTATAACTAATTTCAGTTATTCTTTTTGGACTATTACTGTGTTACAGCTGCAACACCACAGTGAGAACACACATTATCATTTCCATGTTTTATGGATGAGGAGCACA
Source organism: Atrichornis clamosus (assembly GCA_013400975.1). Lineage (NCBI taxonomy): Eukaryota > Metazoa > Chordata > Aves > Passeriformes > Menuridae > Atrichornis > Atrichornis clamosus. The sequence continues at coordinate 20,318 of WBMZ01013068.1, forward strand.
TGAGGTACTGAGACTAGGAGCTAGAGATGTAAAGTATTTGTATCCAGGCAGTTGGTACCACAGTTCGCAGTACATCCACAACTACGCCCTGCATGCTTTACTTCACAGGTATATTCTGTCTTCTTATGTCCAGGCTGTTCAGACCCAGGTCTCTTAGCTTTTACTGATGGGTGGGACACTCCAGTCCCTTCATGTTCTTCTTGGGCCTTCACTGGACTCTCAGTAGTATGTCCTCATTGTGTTACACTGGGGTGCCCAGAACTGCATGCAATAGACCAGTGCTGAGGGGCAGGGTCGCCTTCCCTGCCCTGCTGCCAACACTCCCAGGACACCTCTGGCCTTGTCACAGGGGCACGTCGCTGGCTCCTGTTCAACTTTGTGCCCAGCAGGACCCCAGGCCTTTCCTGACAAGCTGCTCCCAGCTGGGCATTCCCAGCCTGTGCGGGTGCCTGGATTNACTTTGCTCATGTTGAACTGCTTGAGGTTCCTGCCAGCCCCTTTCTCCAGCCTGTCCAGGTCCCTCTGGATGGCATCATGACCCTCTGGTGGTATCAGCTCCTCCTCACAGTTAGTGCCCCATCACCCACATGGATAATGATGATGTGACACAGGATTGGACCCAGTATTGAGCCTTGGGGTACACTTCTATTTACTGGGATTCATGCCACTCAGGGCCTCGCTGTTCACCCACCTCACTGTTGACATACTTCATCAACTTGTCCATGGGAATCGTATGGAAGACAGAGTCAAGGGCCTAATTGAAGGCCAGCTAGGCAATGACCACTGCTTTCTCCTCATCCAGGTTCTCCCTGACCAGGTTCTCTTCCACCAAGGGTGCATCTTTCTTGCTCCAGCCTTTCCCCTGGTCTCTGGGCCTTGGGATTCCTGAAGGCTGCTCTTACCAGAAAAGACTCAGTTGAGGAACGTGTTCAGTACCTCAGGCTTTTCCATGTCCCATGTCACCAGGTCCTGCCCCTAATTTAGCAGCAGGCTCTGGTCTTCCTTTTCTTCACCAGTCTACTTAGAGAAGCCCTTATTTTTGTCTTTGACATCTCCTCCCAGAGACTCCATTTGGGCTTTAACTTTCCCAACTTCATTCCTGGATGTTTGGACAATGCTTTGGTATTCCTTCCAGGTTACTCTTCCTTGCTTCTAGCCTTTGTATGCTTCCATTTTGGGTTTGAGTTCTGCCTGGTTCATCTGTGCAGGCCTCCTGGCATTTCTCCAATTCTCCTGGCTTGTTTTCCAATTCTCTGAGATGGTCTGCTCTTGAGTTTGGAGAAGGTGATCCTTGAGTATTAACTAGCTTTCTCAGACCCTTCTCTTGCGTCTGGGACCTTATTCCATGGGCCTTTCCTAAAGAGATCTTTGAAGAGGCCAAAGTTGACTCTCTTGATCTTGCTTTTCCTTCTCTTCCCTGCTCTCTGAACTCCACCATCTCATGGTCATTGCAGACAAGGCTGCCCTTGTGCCTCACATCCCCAGTGAATTCCTCCTTGTTGTCCTCCTAGTAGACACCAGAGTGGTTGAAGTCCTTTATGAGCACTAGGTTCTGCAGTTGTGAAGTTTCTCCTACCTGTCTATGAAGGGCCTCATCCTCTTTCTGATCAGACAGCCTACAGCAGACACACACACAATAAAGTCAGCCTTTAACTTGTGTGTTGTGTCATCTAAGAACTTTTGTGTCCTAAGCCAGGTCTCCTTCCTCCCGTGCAGTGGATATGTGAAATGTGTTCAAAGAGACACTGTTTTATTACCACTGAGCTTCCCACAGAGCTTGTTCATCACCATGTTCGTGAGAGTATGGTCAGAGTATAATGATTGTAACAAGGACCTCAAAAAACTTAGGCTGCAAGTCCCACATAGTTTCTCATCACTGAGGAGCTAGACCTCACCAAAAGCTAAAGTAGCCACAGATTTTACTTGCAGTTACATAAGAATTCTCTCAGGCACATGGTGTGATTCCTGGGACATCCTGTGCAGGGCCAGGTGTTGAACTCATTCATCCTAGTGGGTCCCTTCCAATTCAGCATATTCTATGGTTCTCTGAACCTATGGGGTCTTCAGAGGTTGTGGGTTTGTTTTTGTTTTGTTTTTTTTCTTTTTAAATACCAAAATTGCACCCAAATCACAGAGTAGATGTCAGAGGTGGGTATTAGATAAGGTGTTGTGGGATTTACCAAATCTGCATGTGACTTCAGTGGCTATAAAGGGAGACATAGCCTAGTCTCCTGAAATTCAAATATTCACCTGTTCTGGTTCAGATTGACATAGATTACAATTGCCCCCCTTCAGGATCTCCTCCATTTAGTTCTAAATTGTAAGAAACATCACAGCGCTGGATCAAATATGTAAGTTACCCTATGGCTCTTGTGAACAGAATTCATGATTTGAGGTGACCTGCTGGAGAGGAAGGTTCACAGTATATTTCTGCTGCTCTCAGCCTGCTCAGTCACTTGTCCTTTTTTTTTCCAGCACAACTCATGGGTCCTGGAAGAGGAGGCAAGTTAACGTGCTGCCATTAATATAGCTGAGACATCCTCCATTGGGATTGGAGAGATGTAGGAACAAAAACAGTTCTGTAAATTATAATGTTATTTGTTGACACATAGTGCTAACAAGAAAGTCTCAGCTCACAGTTTCTAATCCATGAAGTGAGCTCTCTAAATTAGTTACAAGGCCTTTCTTTCATGTCTGCCTACCTTTCTTAATCTCACCATCTCTACATGCTTCTCAGTATCATCGTCCAATTATATAAAATACTTTACATTTTCAGTCTCTGAAAATCTTCTGCAAGGGATTCTGTCGCCGGGGGTCTGGTGCAGCTCAGCACCAGCACGCCACGACCTTCCTGGAGAGAGAGCATCCCGCAGAGAACGGCTCTTCCAGGTGTGCTGGCAGATATTCCTGGGCGACACGCAATTCCAGCAAGTGTAGCAACTTCTCTGCTACAAGTGATTTCAGCTTTTTGTGATTTCAGCTCTTTGTGAATTCAGCTCCCCTGCGAAGGGCAGGCCAGAGGCGAGGCTCCCTGCTTCAAGGGCAGAGGCAGATGTTTTTATGGGGAAGGTAGGGGCTGGGGTAGAAACCAGTTGGCCAACAGGGTACAGGCTATTACCATGGAGAAACGAGGCATGTTGGGATCTCACCCTGNGAAGGTAGCTCTGACCTCTCCAGGGGAGTGCAGGCGGCTCCTGCTTTGAGGGCTCCCAGCCCTACACAGGATTCCTTCCCTGTTTTACTTTAAGCATCCACTGGTTTTCTCTGTTATTCAGATTATAAAGTATGTAACCTTTAAATCTGAAGCAGTTTTGGGACATGGGGTCAATGTTTATGGTTCCTGTAAGTGTAGAATTACGGATTCTGGATACTATCAAGCAATGCAGAAATTACTTCAGGACCCTTTGTTATCAGTGTTTGGGGCTCAGCTACCAGAAGAATTGTCTGGGTTCCAGGAATTACAAGTCTCTTAATACAGATGTCATTTAAGCAGCAGGTTGAGACATTCAGGGTGGTTTGGAGAGGAAACATGCAAGATTTAAGCTGCACCTGACACTGTCATGTTTTTATCCCACCTGAAATATTTTGAACAAAATAATCTCATTTGTTCATCAGACCCCCAACTAAAGGACTACTGTTATGTAGAGATTTATTTATTCAGAGAGATGGTGTTAATGTGAAGTCGTGATGTCTAATACTGGTTGCAGCACCTAGGATAATAGTTGGATTAATAAATTTTCACTGAGAAGAGAGGAAATTTTTGGATTTGTAACTGTATATGTGTAAAGCAAGAATATACAAGAAGATAGCAAGTACAAATTTATAAATAGTCCTATAAATGCATCTATTTTGACAAAAACAAAAGAAGTGCTTACCTTTGATTTACACATTGTTCTTCCATCTTAAAAGTGTCCTCCTCCACCCAGCTTTAGGAACAGTAACAATGGCAGTAACACACTATAAATAGTGAATAGCTGAAATGAGCAATTCATGAATACCTAATAGGTTTGAATTTGTTTGCATAAACTGCTCAACAATTATCTAACATATTTGCAGAAATCTGTGTATTAATGAGACAGGAAAAGAGATAACAACCAAATTAGTCATATAGTTAGACCATAGACTATAATGAGGCCTATTCTAATGAAATATAACTTGTTTTGTATTCAAACATAAAATGTGCTTTTGCAAATGACCAGTGTTGTGCAAGCTTTAAGTGCCTCTGGACCCATCCGTTCACCCTTTCGTGATAACACCAAGTTAATGTGAATGCGCAACAGAACCCATTGACAAAGGATTGTGAGTCTTTGGGGAATATTACCTGTATCTGGTCCCCTTTACCACTGAAATCGTATATTTTAAGATGCAGGGCCTGTTAATCTGATATGTCAGCATGTGATTTACTGTGCTGAAGTTTATACAGTCCCATGAATTATCTGTATGCATCGGATGGTTTGCCTGCAAATGTGCTGGGCTCTTTTTCAGAAACAGAAGTGTTGTTTCTTTGATGGAACTATTTACTGTTAACAGATTAGCAGTCCTATCATAGGCAGGTAGGTCAGTCTCTTCCAGCTTGCACAAACCCACGTATTTGCAGCCAACAGCTTTGCTTGTATTACCAGACTTTAAGTCACCTGACAGGACAAATGCAAGCACATTGATGTAACTGGCAGTATTCCCATGCAAGTGTGTTCAGTCTGAGGAATGTGCATCACTTGAAGGATCACAGGTACAAATTGAAGCACAGATACGTGTGCAGAAAATATTTGCTCTAGTAATGAATAGTCTATTTTTTTTTCTATTAATAATACAAATTTACTTAAGGAAAACAAAAATGAAAATTCTGAGTAGCCTACTGTTGTTGTTTAACCCCAGCTGAAGGTCCCCTCTTGCTCCCTCATCCCCAGCAGGACAGGGAGAGAACCAGAAGAGTAAAAGTGAGAAAACTCATGGGTTGAGATACAGACAGTTTAATTGGTAAAGCAAAAGCTGTGCCCACAAGCAAAGCAAAACAAGGAATTCATTCACTGTGTTCCATGGGCAGCCAGGTGTTCAGTCATCCCCAGGAAACAAAGATCCATCACACAAAACAGTGACTTGGGAAGACTCTGAATGCCCCTCCCCCTGCTTTCTCCTTCTCCCCCAGCTTTGTGTAGTAAGCATGATGCCATTTGATCTGGAATATCCCTTTGGTCTGCTGGGGTCATCTGGCAGTGGCTGTGTCCCCTCCCAACTCATTTTGCACCCCCAGCCTCTCACTGGTAGGTTGGAATAAGAAGCAGAAAAGGCCTTGGCTCAGTGCAAGCCCTTTTCAGCAATAACTGAAACATCCCTGAGTTATCCACACTGTTTCCAGCACAAATCCAAACACAGCCCTATGTTAGTCACTGTAAAGAAAATTAACTCTATCCCAGCCCACCTACATACTGCAAGCTCCAGACTGAGTTTATGGGAGATACTACAAGGCTGTGCAGTGGCTGTTGTGCTTTATTGTATTGTTTATCGTGTTCTTCAGGGACCTCACATGAAACTTGAATGAAGATAGAGCCAGGATAGTCTGCCCAGCTTAAAATACAAAAGGATTATTTCAACCCCTTGTTTTTTTAAGATAATATTAGTCCATTAGAAGTAAAAATGTTGCTTCCACAGAAGGGAGAGCTGCAGACCTTGCTGAGGAGGTCAAGAACTGTCCCACCAAGAACAGCCCCAAAAGCATTGGAGGAGTTCTTTACATGAGAAACTCTTATTTTCATTCAAAAAAAGGTCATGCAATGAATCAAATCATCTGAAGCAGCTGTTAAGTACATGTCCTAGTTGGAAAAATGAAGTATCCTTTCATTCAGAAGGGTCAGCTTTTTAAAATTCTGCTTTTTCCTGCTCTCCATTGCCATACTGGTTACCGTTTTACACCAGAGTAACTCAGAGAGCTAGACATATAAATCTCTATTTTCATTTGTCCTGGGATTTTTCTGTCATACTTTTTATAGCCTCCATGGTTCTTTATCACTCATGGTGAAGACTGACATCTTGCATTGTTACACGGACCAGCTCAGGTGATTTCAATGGTGAAACCCAGCTTTATAAAGATGTAAAGACACATTTAAAAATCTTCTTTTAGAGTATTTTATCTTTGTGAGAACATATTCTGTGCATAAACTGGGGAGAAACTGGAATTCCTGCTAATCAGGGCATTCTTAAGTTAAAAAGCAAGACCTTAAATTGTATAGAAAATAGGTACTTTGAATCTTCTTCTTGTGAAGATTTATTTAAATATAAGGCTATTCTTTAAATTCAAGCCTATTTAATTTTTCTTGAAACCTCTCAAGAGAGCCTGGGTAACCCAGCAGTCCTGTGTGTAGCTGTGACAATTAGGAACAGACCTTTTAGACTGCCAGGGAACTGACAGCTCTGCTTGTGTGTAGGCTATGTCTGTAAAGGTTTTAGTATTTCAACTTAACTGTGAGAAGGCCAAATAATGGTGAAGTTATAAATGGTAATTAGCAATTGATGCCATAAAATACAGAAAGGTTTAGGCTTCAGAGCAGTTACTTTAGCTGAGATGAGCATAAAAATTTGTTTCTTGGAAGCACTTTTAATAGTGTGGTGTCAAGCCAATAGTGATTTGCACTGTGCTGCCTGTAAGTGCAGAGAAGCACATAATCAGAGCCTGACCTGCTGGTTCAATAGAGAATTCATTGCTCATACTGGAGGTATTCATGTGAGTCAAGAAGTGGGATATTAATTAAGGAGCTGTGCAGGGCTGGGGTGAATAGGTTTCCTGAGGTGGGCAGTGCTGTTAAGCTCCTCGAGAGATGTTTGCATTGGTTTCTTCACACCAATTGCCCGGGCACAGTGTTCTCACCCAGCCTGCATGGTGGTCACACCTGGGCAAATGTGCCTCTTTGTGTCCACAGTGCCCAGAGGAAAGAGACTTGCAGAGACTGAATGTACAGGGTGAGGAATGTGCTCCTCTTCCTGCTCTTCACTAAATTTGAGGATTCAGAGAACATCTGTTGGCCACCTGTTTTTAGGGTAGTGTACCATATTGCAAGGCAGCAGCTGGATCTAGCTGTGTAAAGTGATAGTTCATTTTATCTTGTTTCATTTAATTCAGACTGAAACAGCAATATCGCAGTGGTTTTTAGCATTACTCCACATCACCATCTCAGGGCATGGCAACATGGAAGAACCTCAGCTTTCATTAAAAATTTTGCAGTCCTTTCCCTTGTCAAAGTAATCTGACATTTATAAATTAGAAATACACAGATTATAAACCTAGCACTACTTTACTGCATGACCAGTATCAAATTTCAAGGATGTCGTGTTTGCAGACTCATAGCTGTAAAAAACATAAATACCTAATGTTAGCCAAATGAAATAAATGGTGAGACAAAATACTAGGAATAATCTTGAAATTATTATCTTTTTTATGTAAATGCTATATTATAAATTAAGGGGGTGGCATTCCTGGACTGCCTCTTGCTCTCAAGTTCAGGTTGTTAGATCTTTGCTGCTGCAGGTACTTTAGCAGGTTAGATTAAAGCCAGCATTCAGGTGCTTACCTGTTCTACAGTCATAGCTCCTGGTTTGCTTCCTGAGTTTGCTGAGGAGCACTGCAAGCCACAGCACAAGGCAGTGGCTGTATAGCACCTACAAGAAGTTCCTGCAGATTTGCTGCCTTTCAGCATTCCATGTGGTTGCTTCCACAGGTAAGCTGTGGAAACATGGATATTGTGGGTTTTAATAATCACAGGCCATCTAACAACTTTCTTTGGATTTTTTTTTGGCCTATGACAGTGAAATCTTCAAGCCTAGGGTCAGCAGTGAAGAGCTGATAAATAACTATTTCAGGATTACCTGTCAAATGACTTCTCGAATAGACATGGGTGTTCCACAGCAGGTTATTGCTCTGTAGGCCTATCACAGCAAATGCCTCTTGATTGCTTGCAATTTAAAGTTTGTAAACAGAAAAGACAGCTCCATAAAATTGCACCAAATACCCAACCAGTCATGTACAAGACCTGTCAAAGTAGTGTTCTTCAAACAGAGAAAAGTAATATTTTAAGTAGAAATCAAATTATACTGATGAAATATTTGACAAAAAACATACTCTAGTCCATTTGGCATAGATTAAAAGCAAAGAATAAGGATAATTGCTAAACTAGTGGAGCTGTGAAACCTCTGGAAGTTAACATTTGATTGGGTTTTTTTCTTCACAAAGAGATCAGTTCTGCTGACCCCGTTGTTCTTGACTATCGTAGACTCACAATGCTCTCAGTGTCACTCCTGTGAGTAATGCTAATTTAAGGAAAGCTCAGATAATTTTTATGCATCGTACTGCATATTTAAATTGCATCCAAAGAGGAGGAGACAAAATAAACGGTTTTGTAACCTCATTTTGGTCAGTTATTACATATACCAAATCAGACCACTGTATTTGATCTAGACAAATATACCTAATTTGCCCAAACATTTGTAGTAATGGCATATTTTGATTAAATTATCCAAGTTTTAGAAAATTGTTACTATAGCAACATACACTCTAGAGTGAGATGCCTGACTCTCATCCTAGCAAATAATTTCTGTCAGGAAATTGTTTGATAGGATGAAGATAGGAAAATTCAATATACGTAGTTGAATTGCTGATACTCCTGTCCAAACTAAAAATAAGTCAAGCTTGGCCCTGATATAAGTAGGTACACTTTTTTGGAAGGAGCTGAAACAAGGTAAGTGTTGGTATAGGTCTATCTATACTTAAAATAGAAGAAGGTAAGAAAATAAAAGTGACAAAATAGGCTGTCTGTAATAAAATGTCATGACTAAATATGGTTCTACTATTACTCTGGAACAATTCATGTCATGTATACGTGCCCATTTCTGTTTTAAAATCTATACCAATAGTCATTACATAAATACGTAACACTCCTAAGTGTTTCTCTGTGACATGTTTGCCATTGCATCTCATCATCTTGAATTTTTAGGTACCTTTTCCTCATACCACCTTCTGAGGAAGTATTATGAAAGTCTGCTGTTTTGTGTCAGGTCAGGAAGTCGATCACAGAGAGACTCGCCTACAGTTGGAGAATAAATATCTGTGAAACAAAGAACATGAAACTGAGTCTTACGTCATGTTTTCACTTAATTTTTTGCCACCTGCAAGATGAGAGGAGGCCTCTATAGTTTCTCACTTGTAACTACTCAGTGCCAAAAGGAGGCATCTTTAGGTTTTGGGCAACCTTTTCCATGCTTGCCCCCAGGGGTGCTTGGTGCCTAAACATTTTCAAAACTGCAGAAAGAAAACTGTAAGTTGTTCAGTCTGTAGCAGTGCTTTTGGACAAGGTAAATTGTTCAGTCTAAACCGCTCTCCTGGGAATATCACTGTCCATGCACAATTGTACATTAATTTTTCTGATCCTGACTGAGGTGCACGGCGTATAACAACAGTCACGATGTGTATTACTCTCTGAATCATCAAAAGCCCTTTGCTGCCCAGCACTGACCTTTGGAGGCCCCTGTTGCATGTTTGCACTCACTGAAGTAACCCCCAGTGATGCCAAGGAAATGTTAAAACTGAGTGAGGTCACAGGCTGGTGCTCACAACATTTTAGGAAAACTCCACAGGAAACTATTCTTCAAACCTGCTGCTCTGTATTTATGTAGCAGGAAAAAGCATTTGTTGTGGGTTGTATTTGTTGTATAGTTGTATTTGGAGTAGAAACTAATAAAGTTTATAAGTCCTGCAATGGTCATAAGATTAAAGGGTTCTGTGTTTGATCCCAGAGCAAATGCTTACCTGTGAAGATTTTGCTATTGACCACGTTCTTTACCTCCAATTAGGTGTTCAGGTAACAGAATATTTCATTCCTCTTTGGTGTTTGATTTCTGCTGCTTCTTTCATGAGCCGAAGTTGCCCAAAGTTGGTTTTTCTTACTGCATTTTCCCTTTAGGCAGAGCCTAGAATAGGTTGAGTGTCAAGTTTTAAGAAAACCCTGAGGGCTCTAGTTCTGTGCTCATTTACACCACTGTTAGATCACTGTAGCATTACTAAGCTGGAATCATCCCTGATTGACACGAGGGGCGAATCAAATTCTGCCTACCCAGTAGTTCTGAATGTGATGGATACTTGGATTTTGTTGACCCTGGAAAAGAAATAAATTACTGAGAAACAGCTCTCTTCTTTCAGATGATTAAAAAAAAAAAGTGTGTGTCTTCTTCACTAAGAATTTGAAGGCCCCTTTTAAAAAGTTTATGTTATGACCGTTCATTTCCCATATGACGCAAAAAAACAAAACCAAAACTTGCCTTTGACGAAAAGACTCCACTAAAAAAAAAAAGCAGCCCATGTCCCTCTCAAAATGTTCTGTTTGACGTCATGTATGTCATCAATTTTGAAATACACAGTGACTTGCTGACTCTCATTCACTTCATAACCTCTGAGTCATCAGTGTAGGACTTCTCTAGGGTTTGTGAGAATATTTGCAAAGCAGGTAGTTTCCTCATAAGTGTATTAATTGCCTTAGCAACATAAAAGCATTCATAATTTGCTTACAAATATTTTCCATTCTTGCTTGCTTAAGCATTTTAGTTCCAGGAGAGCTGCAGTTTTCTTGCCTGAGCGAAATACTCCCTAGGACTGCATTTCTTGTGAGAAATGACTGATTCCCCCAAGAATATAAGTTGTGCCTGGATTGTTAAAGACCGCAGTTTGAAAAGGGAACAAAAAGGGGAGGAGTAATATTCCTAGAGGTTTAACCAATAATTTGGTTAATAGAGGATTCTCTTCAATATAACTGAAACAAATTGAAATCAAACCTTTTACTCTGTGGCTGGGGCTATTTGGCCTTTGCATCACTTTTTTGTTCTAAGCAGTATGTTACACTATTTGATGAGCACATGCTATGTGCAGAAACCTTTTCCCAGTACAGCTGCTGGACAATGTATCAAAAGGAAGCTATCCTAGCTTCAAAAGGAAGCTATCAACTGAACCAACATAAGTAGCAATAGACAAGGGCAGAACTTGAGTGAAAATAGGAATTTTACCACCTTTTTCAGATGACTTTCCTATATTCTGCTTCTTGCATCACTTACATGTATATTTGTAATAATTTTGCTACATGGAGATGTTTTTCTGTTATAGCCTTTGTCTTGTGTTAATGGAAAATTTATCTTTACAGTATGTTTGACTTGTGTGTCTCACAGCAGCTTATTCTCCTGGGAGATCTAGAAATGCTATTCATATATATTTTTCTGTGATCCAGCTAGAAGTTTCTATGGTGAATATGGAAATAATTTTTTCACTTTTTCCTTCCACGCTTTTAACCAGGTAGACAAGAAAATTGTCCGCACGGAAATTGGAGTTCTTCTTCGCCTTTCGCATCCCAACATTGTAAGTTTAGCCGTGTTCTTTCACTCCATGTTTTCTCGTTTTTAAAAATTCTTTCTGTTTATGACAGACAGCTGTTGCGGTTCTCCTGTACAGACCTGGATTAAAGCTTTAGGTTCTCTTCATGGCCATGCTACCAGCTTTTTATGGACATTTGTTGAGTTATACTTACACTTTAAGATAAAAAGGTGATGTTCTCACAGAGTTGAGTGAGAAACTATGTGAAAGAAGTTCTGCATATCAAAGTGGAAGTTGGTGTTGTCAGTTCTTGGAGGGTAGGAAAGGTCTTACTCTTTGGTTTGTCTGAAAGATTGGCAGACAGCCTCTTAAACTCCTGTATTTCATAGAGGTTACTGAAGTATGAGCATGAGAATAACCAAAAGAGAAAAAAAAAGCTAGTAAAGAAAAGAGGGAGAGAACAAGGTAACTCTCCCAGCTGTACTCTCTGTCCTTCTGTGATGTGTTCAGCAAGAAGACAAATAAGCAAAATAAATACTTTCTGTTATCTTTTGCCAGATAAAACTGAAGGAGATATTTGAGACCCCTACAGAAATCAGTCTTGTTCTGGAACTGGTCACAGGTGGAGAACTATTTGACAGGTAAGTTACCTGTACACCTCACTTGATACCTTCCCCAAGGATGTTAGTGTTCAGATTTCACCTCTGCATGTAATCCCTGTGTTAGGAATTACTGGAATTACTGGAATTACTTCATTAGCATATGATTTACTCACGTGAATAAATACCTGCAGGAAATACCTTAAAAATGCATTTGGAAATATAATTATCCAGAGACTTTTGGGAAATGATTCATGAATTGAAAATGGAGGAAGTAGCCAGTAAATATTGAAGAAAGGTGGTCAGCAGGTGCCTAGCATCGAGTGTGCTAGAGCAGACAAAACTGGCAAAATTGACAGGTCATCAGAAATCATGTTAGGTGGCAATCAGCCTGCCAGGAGGATAGTGTTATGTCAAATAAAAATTTGGTAAGCAGACTAACAGGAAAGAAATTCTCTTTGGTATTCATTATGTTAATAAAACATCTGGTTTTGCTATAAAAAATCTGCAAGACAGCTGTCGAGTTCTGAAGGTTTTGTTCATGAGGTTGCACATGCTTCTGGAGAAGGTGCATAGCAAAAATTGAAATGTAATAGTGTTGAGATGATATTTTACTGGTGGAGACTTGTTTTTTTAGAGCAAGAGACAATAAGAAAAACATTTAATAATAGCTCGAGTAAATTAATTAACTCACTGTGTTGGTGATTTCCAACTCAAGTAAGGACAGGTTATTTGATTTTCTTTCTTCTGTAATTAAAGTTTAGTATTTTAGAGGACTATTATACAAATACACTTCAAATATTCCATCTGCAAGTACCTTTGACTTGAAAAAACAAATGCATACTTCTTTTTTTGTACCATGATCATAGCTTCGACCTTGAGAAGAACTGTTTATGAGCAATAAAAACAAAAGTAACTGTTCCTGTGACATCTTTAATTTGACAGAAGAAAGGTGCATACTCTCTCAATACTCAGCCAAAGCAATGAGGAGAGAAAATCCTGCGAGTTAAACAACCGGTGAGGGCCCTGTCCTGAGCTGGAGAGGACCCTGGTCAAGGTGCCTTACCTTTCATGTAGCCTTTCCTGTGTAGACCCATGTGGTTCCAGATTAGGTCACTTTCAGGAAGGCTGGATACTCTACAGGAGTCTATGATGAGAAGGTTTTGCAAAGGGAAAAAACAAATAAGCCAGTGAAATGGTTGGTTCCTGAGCAGCAAGCAACTGTGTGGGAGAAGAATTGAAGAAAAAAGACTTCATGGGATCTGGGATAGGGAATTGCATTATTTGATGGAACCAGCATTTAATACTATGACATTTTCAACAGTCTATCATCTATACTCAGAAGTGAGTATGGGGTTTGAGCTCTCAGATTGATATTTTTGGAAAGATGGAATGCTTGATCCAGTAGCTTGGACGTCTAGGGCGAGTTGTCTGGCATTCTGAGAAGCAAAGTAGTTTTGTCACTCAGTAGAATTGCGGTGCCCCCTTGTGATGCTGCTAATGAGCACCAATACTGTGGAGGTCTGAACTCTGCATCCTCCTTTGCTCAATGTACAATGGAACTGGAAACTGTGGATACAGACCTCTCTGATCTGTGATTTTGAAAAAAAAAGCAACCAACCAATGAGACAAGAAACCATAAAAAATTTTTCAACTCTTAAGCTAGCAATAGGAGTATTACTTCACTCTTCAACTTTAAACTGAAAATAATTAAATAGAAATATGCAGTCAAGACATTTTGCACTAGTGGCTCCAATTAAACTTTATCTGTTTCCCCTTTGTCAGCTGGGCTGAAGGATTAACACTTGCATTGTGCTATACAATGGCTGCCCTCTGAGTTTTAGTGAGGGCAAATTTAGCTTTCTGCCTTAAGGCAGATTCCTCTCTCATGCTTAGTCTTTTCAGTCCTTACCTCTTTTGGTCATGCATGAAGGAAATGTCCTGACTGACAGAGAGGCCTTGTGCATTCTTGCTTCTCTGCTTGTGTAATTCCCATCCCAGGAGAAAGGAAAATGAGCCTGGAATATCTCCTCCTGCACCATGGAGAGGTGTCAGATGTGGAGGGAGAGCTGTGACTGTGTCTTGACACCCACGCTAAGGTTGTCCTCAAGACAAGACCACGTACAGAGAGTGTGTGGGCAAGCAGGACCCCTGTGTGGCCAGGGACCACCTCCAGGGTTTGGAGTACCTTATGTGACTTACATCATAAAGCACCGTCCATACACAGACAGCAGAGCAATTTTTGTACCCTGGAGGACTTACTCTTATGCCTCTTTCAAATTAGCTGTCAGCAAATGACACTACTAGGCCTGTTACACAAGCACTCCTCCTCTCCTGGTTGCAAACATCTTCATTGCTGTTACTGCTAATTCTTGTAATATGCCACTAGTTTTTGTGTCAACTATTTTATTGCTCTAGTTTTCTGCCACCCCAGATGTCCATTCTTCTTTTGAATAGTATTTGAGCTACAGATGAGTGAATTCTTTCATGTAAAAATCCCTCTTATCAGGAAGATGATTTTATAAATACCCAAGATCCGATTAGCCTTTTAGAATCCTATTAGCATTGTTGATGTGCTGCTGGTTTCATGCCACTCTGACATAAAAGTTCTGGGTAATGAAGTTGCTCACTTCCTTCACCATATTTAACATTACTGTCAAATCATCCACGTTACTGCTAAAATGAACTCTCATTATGACAATTTTTCAGTTGTGTTACCTAAAAGGAGATAAATTCAAACTAACATATCAGTTTGACATCTGAGTTAATACAGCTGAGATCAGATTGATTTTCATTGTATTTTTACAAAGAAGACTGTTTCCCAGACATCATAAATCACATTGTAGGTCATACTGTGACATACCACCCCAAACACTACACTAAACTGGAGAAGTTTGTGTAAATTAGAATTTTTGCCAGTTTACATGACAATTTTTGCCAAGCTGGTAAGTGAGAAGTGACAAAGAACTTGTGACAAAGATTTACAAAGAGAGAGACAGACCAGTGCAGGAGTTGACCAAGACAGAGAGAAAAATGTTGCAGGTCTAAATTAACTGGTATTGAAGTTCTTTTCAGATGCTGCATCTTCATCCTAGTGCTGGCACATTCAACTGTCATTTGTTTGGCCCTCCTCTTTCATTCCTGCATGTTTAAAACAGGCATGCATGGTTGAAGTGCATTTAAACTGGCAGCATTTTGACAGAGTCCCAAAGGATGACCCTCTGATAAGGCTCTGAGTGTTCCAGCAGTGGAGAGCCCAACAGCACAGTCGGATATCTGTCTTGTATGGGGTTACTTTTGTTGAAGTTAGTCCTTTCCATTCAAATGTTATTAATATGTATTGTTTTTCAGCTGAATGAACAGTTTATCACTTTCTAAAATATGAATTTCACAAAAAAAATACTTGCAGATTGCTAAGAAAAGTTTTTGTTAGAGTCTTTGTTTTTCTACTTCAAATAATAATGTCAATTCATACATTCTTGTTGTCTTTACTTTGGCATCTTGACCACAGACTCTTCTGTTTCTTCTTTCATCTTATTATTAAACATCAAACGACTAAAAATAGCACTTACTGCTGACAGTCTCTTGACTCACTTCCATTTCAGGTTTCATGTAATTTCCTCCAAAACATAGGCTCAAGCTGATAATCTTTTATATAGTGTTCCTTAACAAAATTATTAATTGTTCTAAAGAACTTGCCTTTTTAAGAGATATGGGAATTATTGTCTTGTGTGGACAAAACTTAGTGAAGCCTTACCAAGGTTCAGACACACCATTTTCTTTGTGCTTTTGGAAGTTAAAATTGCTAGGGGACATCAAAAATAGTCAAGAAATTAAGCAGTCACTGAAGTGGGAGGCTTTTATGAATTAGTGACAGAATAGCATTTTTTATTTGCTTCAGTGCTGTAGTCTCATGTCATGGCAGTCGGTCTTCTGAAGAGGGGTCAGAGAAGTCCTTTGAATTCTCTGTTTCATATGACCATGTTACAGTTCCCTCACTCAGAACTGGCACAAATAAAAGGAGGTTGGTGACTGCACTAACTATACCAATTCTCTGAAGGTGGAAGACAAGGCACAAGCTCTGGTAAAAGCGCTCCTTGATATCTTAGTAGCTCATTTGGTTTCTCTTGAATTCAGCTTCATTAGTGATAAAACCCAGTAATTTAAGAATAAAGACATGCATTAATGGTCATTGTAATTTGGTATTTCCTTCTTGTACAGAGTTGTAATAATGCCTTTATAGGTTTTCTTTCGTGGTCAGTGCCTAATTTTCTGTCACTCTGGAAACAGAAAAAGCCTTTTGTAAGTTGAACACATCAGTTGCCTGTGAATCTATTTATTTTATACAGTATTGTTAATACTGAAAGTTCTTGTGATTACAGACTCTGACATACATACTCTTAGTTTTCTCCCACAGCCTCATAATATAAATATACATATCCTGGATGCCAGACAAACTAGGAGAGATAAAACTGTTACATGAAATAGAAAATTGATTGAGGCTTAGCTGAATTCCTTAATTACTAACAAATTTTAGCTTCATGTTTTATTGAAACGCAGAGAGGTTTTGGCAGCTCTGTGCAGATGACAAGTCGAGGTACATACACCTACAGCCAGTACAGCTGTACCCTATGTATATATATACACAGATAAAGTCTCAGACAGACCCAAGTGCTAATGATGTGCCTTGATTCAACACCTCTCCTGAAATCATAAAGTAACTTAGGATGTGAGTGCTTTGAACATTTTGGTTTTAATTGCTTTTGTTCTATGTACATTATGACGAGAGTATAAAGTGAAGTCAAAATGTTTTAGGAAGAAGTACAGCTATCCTAAATATTCAGAGCACTGAAATGCTTAACCTAGATGATAATTAGAGTGATTTTTTGATGAGAGTCTGAAAAGCAAATACATTTTAGATAATGTACTTCTCAGTTCAACGTTGGCCTTTAGTCACTGTCATAAGGAATGTGTCACAGATCCATGCACTGTGAGAAGTGCCAAGGCCACCAAAGAAGGGCTGGGAGAGGTGAACCTGAAATAACCGTGAACTGAACAATGATAATGTGAATGCTCTTGGGAATTGTGACATAGAGGAATGTAAGAACAATCTATGTTATTCAAGCTGAACCCAGTTTCAGAATTTGTTGTTCACTCTTATTGGGAAGTGGGTGATGTGCCAGAGTGAATTTCAGGGCAAGGTGTTTAAAATGTCATGGCAGCTAGAATTGCACTGGTTTGGCATGGAGGGGTGAAGTGGGTAGGTGGCTCACCTGAGCTAAGGTAATATCTTTCAACCATCTTTGGGCATTCAGGGTTTGCAGATTTGTTTCTTAAACACCTCTATGGGCTCTTATGTAGAGTATTCCAGTGACTCTCCAGATTGATAATTAGATTCAGTGTCAATATTAGGAAAAGCCTCGTTTCTGCAAATTTGGCCAATATTTGTTTGTCTTGTCCCCAGCAGGTAGAGAGAGGTGGTTACTTTATTCTTCAAATCAAACTTTATAGCAAACTCTCATACAGTGGAGGACTGCGTAAGACTATTTTCTCAACCTCTTCAATCTTCAGTCCTCCATTATGTTTTTTGTGTGTCAGTTACTGTCTGCAGAACTTCCTCCATGTTCCCACATCTTTCTCATATTGTGGTGCCCTTAGCTAGGAAGAGAAATCCAATGAAAGCCTCAGCAGTCTTTGGCAGGGTGTCTTCATCGGTGCCTTCAGTTCTGCTCTTTTCCCCTCCCCAGACCACTGCCTCTTTTGCACAAGTTTTCAGTGATCCTTCTCTTTGCCCCCTCTCAGATGCTCACCAGTCAGGAGCTGTGAAAGCTGCAGTAATTCAGGTTGTTGCATTGTCTCACACAGGCAGTTACACAGAAACTTTTGTTGGAGAGGGAAGCTTAGGCAGCCAGTTCACGAGCACTGTGGCTTCACAACCTCTGGAAACAAATACTACTGTTTTTTAAAACATCTTCTGAAATGAAGCTCCTGAAAGAGAAACTTACCTGGTTCTGTGGGTGCTATAGTAACACTCAGTAGAAAGTAGAAAGTTAAAGAGGGGAAAACAAACCCCAGTATGAAATATAAGAAATACGCAATGTTTCTCTAAATTCTCCTACATGCCACTTTTATCAGAAAGTGCCTCTTGCTTAATAACAACAGAGGGAAATCAGTTTTCCTGAATGACTACAGTGCTCAATTTCATTTCTAAACACAGTATTGAAGGAAAACTTCTATTTTTTTTTTAATATGGAGTCAGATCAAAACCCAGGTCTGTATTTCCCATTATCCTTCTTCAGACCACAGACAGGCAGTTTGAGTCATTAGAGACAGTAACAGCTAGTCTGCTCTGGAATATGAAAATGGTTGTAGGATAAGGGAGCATCAGCAAACTCAATCAGAGATACTTTTAAAAATATTCATTATTCTTGAATTCTGTAGTACAGAAAATGCATACATATTTAAGAGGGAAGCCTTATTTTAAACTAAACAATTGCACCAGAGCAACCAGGAATTGCAATCACCTCAATACAGACATGAACCAATAGATCTGTGAATAATTCCTCGAGAAAGTGTCCCCTGTGGAAACCACTTTGCTACTGAATAGAGAAATGTCATCTTCTTTTTCTGTTTCTGCTAGTTTTTTGTCTCCCTTTAGCTTGTAGAAATCATCTAACTTCATTTTAATTAAATACAAAAATTTGCATAAGAATTAAGTTAATATTTTCAGAAAAAAATCTCCATAACAACCAAATCATTTTAGATAAATTAACATTTATTATATAGAACAAAATAGTTTTTAAAATTGTTAGCACATGCTGGCATTGGAACAGGACTTGTGTTTATATAGAGGAGTGCTTTGCCTGAGACTGTACATGATGTAACATGATGCAGTCCACAGTTCAGATGTGGTGCAGGGGTTTTGGGTAAAAGCCAGCTAGAGAAAGAATAAAAATTACCCTAAAAACAGTGATGACTTTTTTTGATAAAGGATAATCTACAAAGCAAATACAGACATTACTTAAAGAAAGCAAAACATTGTTGGGAACTGATAAAATCATTAAAAATTTCACTGTTTTAGATGCCTAAATATATTTAACAAGATTTTTGAAAGCCACATGATATGCTTCTAAATTCAGCTGATACTCAAGTGCTACCAACTCCTCATTGTGGAGAAATAGTATTTATAGCAGCAATAATAAATGATGGCTAAATATTGCACATTTTAGAGTAACTGTTTAGATTAATTAGCATAAAACTAAGTACATTTACCAACATGAGTTCAGGGAATTAAGAAACAGACTTTACCTGCTCACATTTCAGGCAAGACTGGAGGATGGGTAGAGGTCCACGTGGGAGGGAAACAGAGAAGAAAAGCTAAGAATAGGAGAACTAGTGCATGCAGAGCATGGGGGAGGAAAAGTTTGTTAAAGTGGTAAGATTTCAAATTTTCTTCATCACCAGGAGTCGTGAAAACATCTTGTGTTTAAAATTTCAGGAATATTAATTGCACTGGATTCTGACACCCGTGTAAAATAGAAGAGAAAATGGGTCTCGGGGTCAGTGCTCTTATTTGCAAGTTTCAGGCATTGCTACAGTGCCCGGGGACATTCACCCTTCCTCAGTCTTAGCTGAGAGGTCTCACTCTTGTGGCAGCAGCAAGTGCTGACCCAAAATTTAAGGTACTGACAGTCTTGCACAAAAAGATATGTGCCATCAGTGACTCTCCCAGTCTAGCATCCTCTGGAATTGCATGAGTCCTCTCCTTGCTCAAAGCAGAGTGGTTTTGATTCCTTTTTCTACCACTGCAGGTGTGCAGGTGCTGTTTCTCTTGCTGGACTTGGGACGAGCTGGCCCTCTGTTTTGTCACTCATTGAAAAATCAAATCTGAAACTAGTCCTTTCCTTCTCTGATGAAATATTCACTTCTTTGTTCTTGTAGAAGGTTGATTGTTTCCACCTGCCTGAGGTGCTTATCCTTAATCCCTAGACACATGTATTCTAGTCAACTGTAATATTGTATATCAATATAATTTTAATACTCCTCTGAAAATTGATTCTGAAATGACGCGTTGGGATTACTCTTCTCTTTCCTCATTGATTTTCAGATGCCATGTGTTTCACTTAGCAGGACTGCACTCCTCCCTTTTTTTTTCCCCCTACCAGCAATAAAGTTTCTGCAGAGCAGGTGTGGCCACTACCTCACTCCGTTTACTGGGATATGCCACTGCTTTCAGTGGCTTCATACAGGTATGGTGAATTAAAGCACAGTACCCAATCCTAAGAAAAATGGCCCAAAGGGACTGAAATTACTGGAATCCATTACATGGTCTTCCCAAATTATACCACAGGCGGCAGGGCTGTGGTGAGTGCTGGTAAGAACTTACACATCTGCAGATGTAGACTCTGATGAAGATGTGCATAATGGAAACATCATAAACGAAATAGCAAGCGTTGCAATTCCGTGGTAGAGAGGCTACACTGAAAACCATCTGCAAAACTAAAGTATTTGTATTACAAGAAAATTTGAAGTGCTCACAGGGAACAGAAACACTGGAAAGGCTGGTTGGATTTTGGCAATGATTACTGCAAATTATGAAACACTTGAACACATACATGTGTTCAATGATGGAAGCTGCCAAAATTTCAGGTACCCAATATGTATAGGGGAGCATGCACCCCCAGAAAGACATTGTACCATTTCCACAGGCTTCCTGAGCAGTGTGATGCTCGGGGTGGTTTTGCTCACTGCTAAATTTGTTGTAGCCCCATTACCTGGCAAGGCTTTTCCACCTCTGGGTATCAGCAGCAGCTAAGAGAACATGGTAACACAGATTTCTGCTGGGTAACTGAACCCTGCAGGCACCATGGGACTAGGACTGTTCCCAAAGGGCATTGCCATCTCCGCTGGTAGTGGGAGAAGGTGCTGAGTGGGGTCTCTGGGAAGTAATTCCCTGCTTCTCTGTATAGAAAGAGGCAGATTTGTCTCAAGTTTGCTGATGTGCTTGGAAAAACAAGGCTAAATCAGGTGGTGCTTTAGGAGGCCTGTAGCTTAATGTCCATCTAGTAGACATTCTGTTAAATGTGTGTCTTGCCATACACAAAGGTAAAAAAGCGAGTCAGAGTATTTCAATAAATGTCTACGCAAAGCATGAAAAAGTGATTATATACAAATGAGCATTGCATTTTGGCTTGCTCTAGAATGTTTTCATTTTGAAGTTGTGTCTTGAATTTCCTGGGTGCTTGCAGCACCAAACTGTGTGTTTTTCCAAGCTTTTTTTTTGTTTGACTTCAAACAGTTCTGGATTCCCTGTTGTCTTCCTCACTGTCTCTCTCTCCAGCACTCTTTTGGCCTACCTGGCTCTTTTATTTGCATATCAAAGAGAGTATTTAATTAGTTCCTTATTGCTGCTGTTCCTATCTTTCTGTCCTCCCAGCAAGGGCTTAATCTTCCTTCATCCATGGTTTTGTTAAAGATCATTCTGTAAAATAGGTATAAATAGTTGAGATTTGCTTCAATAATAGTAAAATAAGAGATTTCTGCAGGTTTCCTTCCCATTATGGAAAAAAGGGCAATGAGTCATTTTTAATCTGCAGGCTGAAATTGAAAAATCCTTTTAAAGAAGCTTCATTGGTCTCAGGTAGGAGTGTTGCTGGCACACCTACCATTTGTCTTATGTAAACTATCACAGGGAGGATGCAAAAAATAAATATGCAAATAGTCTCCCAGCATTACTACATTTCCTAAACTACAGGATAATCTTCTTTCAATACTCCTCCTTCCTGCCTAATAGCCAGGTCTTAATTCTAAAACAGAGTACCCTTAGAAATAAATTTTCATCTTTAAAAGGAATATGTCTTTTTTTCATTTAGTACCATTACAGAAGATTATGTTTTCTATTTGCTAGATTACTATTAATTAAGAATTAGGTTTGCATGCTCAATAAGTCTGAATTCTAGACTTCTGGAAAACTGGAAAATTAACTGCATGTGACATAAGCTGTATTTAGCTAGCCAGAGCATGTTATTCACAGGTAGCATAAGCAGATGGATCCAGTGCATTGCACAATAATTTTACAGTTATTTTTTGTTGCTCTCCTGAAATATGGCCCCACACTACATTACATTTATATATTTTAAAATGTAAATTACAAGGCTCTGTGTGCTTCTTCTGCTACGTGTTTAAGAAAAATAATGAGAGCAGTATGCTTTTCTTACCAGCATATATTGCCTAAGTCAGGGTGGGCTTGTCTCAAGGTCAAGAGGGCAGTCTTGAGCATCTCTTTGATCCCTCTTTACTTTCCAGTGGTCCAGTAATTAGTGGTTTTCCTTTCTGCATTGTTTGGACATTGACTGGAAGCTCAGAACTTTTTCTTTGGTTTTGGTAAGTGTAGGAAAGAACAAAGAATTAGACTGTATTTAAGAGATTTTTGTTTCTTTTTCCTGGTTTATCTGTTTGAAAAATATAGAACAAAGACTGTGTTACCATACTGTAAAATGAGAAATTTTTTGGATTAAGGGAGAAATGTAAATTCAATTGTAACTGCATTGCTGCACATTTCTCTGATCTTAGTCTGAGATGTGTTGGAAAATCGTAATATTCTAAATACTGTTGAAGACAGAATCTGCCTCATACCTTTCTGAAGTCAGGTGCACAAGGTCATCCTGCACCTGTTGGACTCAATGCGTGGGACAGGTACATCTGGCTGACACTAAATACTTAATTTTAATTAAAAAGGAGGAGGAAGCAAAACCAGTATATTTGGGAGAATGAAGATGTAAGCAAGAACATCACTGGGGCTCAGGTCTTACAATGTAATCTAACAGAAGAGGGTAATTCATCGTGAAATAGCTAAGGAGGACTCTTACCTTCAAGCATAATGCAGCATTTTAATGTGTAATTTATGGGTTTTTGTAATCTCTTTCCTATCCTTCAGGCTAAAAGCCCAGTATAATATCTCAAAGAGTAAGCTTTGGTTTGTTTTACCTTCGTGGTGGCAACTTCCAGTAAAGCTCTCCCTGATGGTTTAAACATGACCAAAACAGGTGAAGGGCTGAAGGCACAAAAAAACCAAAGGTGTTAAAGCAGTGCATATGGGATGGTAGCTAAAGGGTTCCCAAAACAACCAAAATAAAACTAGCTTCTAGAAATAAGGCCAATTAACTATGCAGCAAAGAAATCTTGGTGAAATAGAAGAGCTGCTTGAGAGAGATTACTTGCTGTTACCAGTGCCACGTGAATAGACTTGGTTATCTGTGTACACAAGGAGTGTTGAGGTAAAGGAATTGCAGCTGGTTAGGAATATCCCCGTATTTTCCACAGTGCTATGCTTGTTGTATCTGGTTTTGTTGGAGTGCTGTCTTTGCGTTGTTTCTTACTGCACTTTATCTTCTAACGAGTATAAAGTAATGTTTTTCATATGTACCTTAGCCAACGCCTTTCGTGTCAGATTTTGTGAAGCTGTGAGGAGTTGCATTAATGGTAGCTCAATATGAGTCTGTTATTTCAGAGAAAGGAAGTGATAAAAAGTTACTGCAAAACAGTGGGCAGAAAGAAGGATAGTCTTGTAACCAGCAGAGTCTTTTTATGGACCTTGAGGCAGAAAGTCTTTCCAGTGACTTCTGTCTTCAGACAGTAAGTGTTTCTTGCTGTACTGCTTCATGGGGATTTTAGGGTATTGTTTTATAAAACTGGCTTGCATGCTTACAGGACATCATTTTATAAAATATCTTGTAGGCATCACAGGCTCTATTTCTAGACAACATCTGTCTATGTTTTTTTGGGCTGTGAAAAATGATTGTGGTAAAAATATCAAGACTTTAGATCAAAAATCTGACCTTTAAAGTAACTCTTTGAGGGAGAATTATTGTAGTTCACTAATATTATGCTCATTAAAAACAATAGTAAAGAGGCTGTTGTGTGTCTTAAGTAGAGTATTTGTATATCTTAATGACAGATCCTTCTTTTATTAACTTCTTATATGTTATTGTGCAAATCTGTAACTTGTGCTGACTCTGTTTAACTGAACTGTGCATTTATAATGCTTCATTCTCAGAGAACATTCAGTGCAAATCCTGATTCAGAACCTGTGCCACTGCTGGTGTTCTTAGAAAAGAGTTGCAGTAGGACAGCTGGGCTATGGGAGGCTGAGCCAGAACTTTGTTTTATGCCCTGCTTCCCCTTCTGTGCAGCATAGCATACAACACTACCATTCAACATTACCTTAACACAGAAAAGTGTTTTCTTTTTTAGTGTTTTTATCATGGCAAGGTTCCAGGGAGATAATGTTATTGAACAAGAAATTTGAAGACTTGTTTTGTTTTTGTAAGACTGAACTGATATAAAATGAAAGGAGAAAAGAATACTGGATTCACAGAACTCATATTTCTGAGCTCCCCATAAGCATCACATGGTCAGAAGGTTACAAAATCAGGCTATCTCATGTCATCTACACAAACTAAACATAACCATACTGGCTGTTTATGTTAAGAAGAAAGAACAAAAAGTAGTTTTAGTTTCAATGAAATTGTGTTTCTTTGACTACAGCATCTCCAGTTTTCTATGGATGGGGGGAAAAAAGACAGTTGTTCAGCCTATCACACTTGGGGGATAATTTGAAGCTAGAAAATTTTTACATCAAGCCTTTCTCTTGAATAATTCAGATCTGTGCGTGGATAGCATAGTGCTTTTGTTTCATAACTAACTAACTAAGGAGAGAGCGGGGGGCTTAAGTTAAATATAAAAGTGAAAAACCGTTCTGAAAAGTTGTCTAGTTTTATCTTAGAGTAATTGAGATTTGTTGAGTTTTAGAAAGTTCCAAAAACTTTGAGCTGAACGTGTACATTTTATGAGCATCTTACCCAGTTGATTTTTTATCTCCTGTCTTTCATTTAACTGGGAATCAAAGGTAACTTAAATTGCAAAAGGGTTGTTTTCTAGTCTTTTGAGGGCACTCCAGAGTCCTGGTCATGTTGAAATTTGATTGCTTGCTATCTCGATTTTAAAAGAAGTGTCTACCTACACTGTTTATTTGCCTTGATGCTTAATCACGTTGCTTTTTTTCTGTAGGATTGTGGAAAAGGGATACTACAGTGAACGAGATGCTGCTGATGCTGTCAAACAAATCCTGGAGGCGGTTGCTGTGAGTATTGTCTGGCATCACATGCTCAGCACCTGGTCTTTCATCTGTGGTGGCTCAATAAATACTCATGTGTGAAAGAGGCAGTCTACACAAGTTCCCTCCTACAATTAATTTCATATTGATATTTTTTAAGGTAATGAGTGGCACTTTGAAGAATTGCACTTCAATCAGAATGACAGTAACACTGAGAGAGAGCAGAATAATAATTAGTGCCAGTAGTTTGTGCAGTTTCTAAGATACCTTCTTCCTCTATATTTTTTGTGATTTTCAAACACTTGAATTTTTTGTGCAACTATATAACATTCTGTCACTTAAAGAAAGGTAGAAAGATTCTTGAGGCAAGAAGATGAATGCTTCTAGTGTCTACATATAATACTTCTGTACATTTTCTGTGCTTCTTAGTCACATGTAGCTCTTCCACCTGATTTCACAGCAGATGTTCTCCAAACCAGCAATCTGATGCTGGGAAAATACTTAAGAAATTAATTTGCCAAATGTCTAGTGTATGTGCTAGCACTGATCACTTCCAGTGCAGAAGAGAGGGAACTTGTTGGGCAAGAAAAGAGAGAGGTCAGTCTACAGGGCTCATCTGAAGGGTGGTGGTGGTGAGGCAGGGTCTTCATAGGTCACCCGTGGAGATGCAGTGTCAGAGGAGCTGTCCTCAGGAAAGGACTGGTGGTGGTGATTGACCTCTGTGGATGGTACCTAGAGATGAGGAGATTACTGGTTACAGCAGCAATTCTATGTATCAGAAGGAAAAGGACAATCTGGCCATATTTATGTGGGATGGTTAACAAAATACCCCAATGTGAAAAGCTCCTATAAGTCATGGTTTGGTATTCTTTGTGAGCCTATTGACACTAAATAGGATGTGAGAACTGGTGTTTACTGCACTAACTACATACACTGCAGGACCATGCATGTTCACTTCATGATGCTTTCTGAATGATCTGATGTCTACTGTGTCACTCTTATCCAAAGAAATCTAAATTACGTATTTTAGAACACATCATAATGCATTTGTATAAACTTTTAAAATTGGCTCAGATTATTATTTTATGATCAACCTTTTCTTTCAGTTGAAGTGCCCCGGTTAAGATGGTTCTACATTATTTAACATTCCTTTACAAAAAAAATTATGATTAAGTTTTGCTGAAAGATATTTCAGAAGGTGTTTAAGCTCTTTAATTTAAAAGCCAGGACCCAGACAAAAATCTTCATCTTCTGTGAGTTGTAATAGCTTGGTTGAAATCAATGGAACAGTGATATATAAAAACTAAAGAGCTGACTTTTATATAAGCATACAATAATCTGGATTTTCATGGATCCTTGTGCTAGATCCCTAGCTAGATGAACAGTATTGACCTCTGCTCTTTTGGCTGGCACTGAACATCTAAGCCAAAGCTGGAAAAGCTGTGGAAGTGGCAGGTTCCAGCTTGGGATCTTTTCAGCCCAGCTGAAGTACTCTGATAGATTGGGGCTATAAACTTGACAGAATGGTGTTTGTGAGCAGGACAGGAGTTATTGTTAGAAACCAGAAAATGCTGCTGCATCAGAATATTCTTTTCAAAATAAAAGCAAATGTATCCATAGATCATTCTTAAAACCAAATATTTGCATAATTTGTACAAGAGACCATGCCAGACAATGCCCTCCTGGCACCACCATAGGCTTTTTGACCTATGCAATTTTTGTAAATTGCTCTTTGAAAAAGCAGCATCCAGCCTTCCTTTTGCTGACCTCTCAGGAACTAATTGTTCTATATGTCCCCTGTTAAGGGCTTTTACTCTAATTGTGGATCTGTCCTTGCAGTGAATCATTAACATGAGGAAGTATTAGGTCTTCATATAGCAAAAGTTTTTAGGTGACACTTCTAAAGACTTTAATGAAAAGGGTAGAGTGGGATTTTAAAATCTCATAAGCTTTTTTTATTCAATTCCTTTAGAAATTGTTGAAGCAATTGCCTAACACTCTTAAAAAAAACTGCATTAAACACCTAGGTCTGTTTTTTGCAATACCAGAATACCTGTAAGCTTAGATCTAACTGGCTTACCAAGAATTAATCAAGCAACCAGAGAAGCACACAGAAAATTAATCTGGATCTTCATGTCACAAACCATCATAAATATATCAGACATCTGTCCTCCCAAGATCAGAGGAAATAACAAAAACAACACTGTTTTGTAGACCTCCACATTCATTTTTCTCTTTCTCGTGATTTGTTTTTCTGCTGTTTACATCTGATCTGGTGTTCCCAACCCATGACTCTATTCGCCCTTAGTGAGACAAATTACATTTTCTTCTCTCCTCTGCATTTTTGCCTTTTCCATTATTCTTTCATTGTTTTTCAAGCTGGGAGATAGCTTCATTCATAAGATAAAAGGCTTGTACAAAACTAGGTCAAACCAATGTTCATCCCTTTAGCTCTTCTGCTGTGCAGTTTGGAACAGGTAGGGAGGTTTTGTGGCTCCCTGACATCTCAGCACAGGATAAGTTTCATTCCTAAAAGAGGAGGCACTTGAGGGCAGTCTATCTTGGCACATTGTCATTTGTCTCCTCTCAGAAAATGAGTTGCATACAATATAGTCTTCTTACATGCTTATTCTAGCAGCAGTTTTTCTTCTTTTTTTTGTAATTAATGAATTTTTGCATGCAGATGTCCTGAGGCCAGATCTTCACTGCCTATCTTGCAGAATGAGTTACTGATGTTGTGGTATCCAAACAGTCCTTGAAATATTGGTTATAAAAAGACTATTGCACACTTCTTTAAGAGACATCTATCTTTTAGCTGGTCAAACCTTACAAAATGACACTGAATTTTTTTTTTTTTTGTGTACTTCCAAAATCTGATATTTGTCACTAAAAATAAACCCTATTCATTCTTGCCTATTCTGCATTAATGTAAAAGGGATAGCTTTCTGCTTGGGAGTTAAATTTATCTTTTAATTATATTTAAATTTGAAATTATGTTTAAGAGTTTACTTTTTATAATTAGAGTAGTTATTAACATACCCACTATATGTAGTTTTGAACTCATCCAGCAGTCTCTAAGTTAATATTTCACATTTCACAATAATTTGTTTTCTTAGGCTGGTCATTATCTTGTCTAGATAGGAATATTTTCTGCAACATCCTCTGTTTGGGTTTATTTTTTTATTTGGTTTATTTTTTATTTATGTATTTAAATTTTCTACCACTTCAAGCTTCATTATAGGTCTGCACTTCTGTTCATTCCTTGTAATCTTAAATTCACAGGGAGCAAGTAGAATTCTTAGCTATGACTGCAGAGCGTGAGGGCACTTAAGCAACTCGCAGGTTTGAGAGAGTAGATCCAGATTAAAGGTTTCTATTCACTTCAGAGGATTTTGATCTGTCCAGTAATGAACCTTATGTTAGTAGGTAGGAACCTACTATGAATGTGCATCTTGAAAGTGCATTTTAGAAAATCTGAGGCTTTGGTGTGTCTGGCAATTAGAGCTTAGGCCCAGTGAGGTAATCAGGCTTCTACAGACAGGATGAGACTCAAGAGAATTAATTTAGAAATTTGGGGAGTTTTGCATTCAAGGAAAAGTGTACGATAGATAAAGATTATGAAGAGCTTTCCTCTTTTCTGTACAGTCATTGAGTTACTTCTTGATGAAGACAGAGAAGATGACCAATGGATTTTAGTTTTAGCCACCAGAAATAAGGTGAACTTAATCAAGGTGTAATTGCACAGAATTGCACAGAAATTTTGAACAAGGCAATGTGTTATATTATCAATATATACTTAGCAGGGCCTAAAAAGGCACATTATTAAGAAGAATAAGTAGACAGATTGGGAAGAAACCTGGAGCCCAGTTGTGTAGAAAATGAAGTTAAATTCCACAAAAGGGAATGGCAGGGGTGCCTAGGTATTACAGCACAGGATAAAGACTTGTTTAAAATAGTAGCAAAATTCGAGAATGCTGAGGAGGAAGAGGAGGAATCCTATGCATCATTGTAGATATTGAAGAACATTGACTTCCTCTCCTAAGAAGATTTTGTAAAAGATTTTCATTTACAACAGAAGAGGCATTTGTTCCTTCAGATTTCTCCTCATTCTCTGGTGAATCCTGTATGTTTTCCATTCTCCCTCTGGCAGTAGGGAGTGCCTTTCTGAGTCTGTTCCTGGCATAAGTGTTGTTATCCGTAGGGATGTGGTTAAGAAACAGCCGTTGTTCTGATCTAAGGCTGCCCACCAACCTCTGCTTTTCTGATGGGCAAAGAAGGGCAAATGTCAAATTATTTTGCCAAGTTTTCCATATATTTTCTTGAAAGTGGTGTTCCAGAAACTGGAAGGTTTAGGCCAGGTTTCAGTGTGTTCTTTAACTATGTGCGTGTTTGCAATGCAACTGGGGAGATGTATTTTGAGGACACTTCTTGTTCTCGGAAGAAGAAAGATTGTCAATATGCAGGAGAAATTCTGTATTACTCTTATGGCAATGCATCCAGGAAAAAACACAACATAGAAAACCTAGACACTGAATCAGTTTGCTTTCTTTGTGCTAATTCTTCAGCTGCCTGCCATCACTGAGGTGGTGTGGAGCACTGTTAGGTTTAAGCTTCCATGTGAGCTAAGGACTATTCACAGAAACTGAGATGGACCTTCAGGGCAATGTGGTGCGGATATCTGTGTCCCTGAGCTGGGAGTAGTTCAGAGCAGTTAGTGCTGGTGACCCAAAACATTCAGAAGCTGCCCTGATCATCCTAATTTTTGTAATAAAGCACACCTTGTCGTGTTGATGCCCCTTTTTGATGGATGCAACATCAAGTGTTTAGTATACCTTTTCCTTATAAGATTATCCATTTAAATACTCTGGAAAAGTGACTTTGCCGTGTAATGTGTTGGGCAGTTCTGCATCTCAATCATCTCAAATGGGTGGCAGGTGGAGGACATGGAAAATGTGATTATAGATCAGTGAACTGCAAACTAAACCAAAACACCTTGTCTAGTCCTGAAGAAAGTTAGGACATTGTGACTAAAAGGGATACTATTATAGGGACACCTTACCTCAAAGGGTTTTACAGTCCGCTTGAATTCACAGTAAGGGAAGAGAATATAATAAATTACAATTTTACTATTTATAAGAATTTATATGTATAAAATTATAATTATTTTTGTGTAGGCAAATCACAGCATGAGGAAAAAATATGGAGATTAGTCTCCAAAATTAGGTGCATAGACTGTCTGATGTGATCTTGCTTGTAGCCTCTTGAAAGAGTGTAAACACTAATTTTATAGTGGTTACATTAGACTGCAGAATAAAGAGCTTCTAACAATATTTCTAGAAAGGACTTCCATAATAAAACATGCTTCACATGCATAATAAACCCTATATATCAAGGCAGAGTGTCAGACAGAGAGGAGCAATGAAATAAGGGGGGAGTCTTCTGTTTGCTTGCATTGTATCTTATAATAGCAGTGAAGGCAGGCAGGAGTGATGGCTGGATTGACAACAAGATGTGTTTTGCAGGTCAATTACATACATTCATCCCTGAACTGAGAGTATTGCCATAGGCATGGCTTACAACTTAATGACTTGTAGTAAGAAACAGCATCTATACATACATGCATCCATCCATCCCTTCTAAGGCGTTGTTATTGGGTTTTTATTAAATAAAAAAATAGTTTCTATTTGAGGTAGTCTAGGCACAAAAATCTTCTTTCTACAAGATTTGTTTGTGAGGCTTGAAGGTGAATCCTCTTGAAGAGAGGTGGTTTAACACATCATGTACAGAGATGACTCCATGAAAGCTTGGAAATTGTCTTGGCCTTTTTTATTTGATGACAACATTTTAACAAAGGCTTCATCAGTGTCCTGGGAGACCATTCCATCACACTGCTGTCAAGAACAAATAAGCAAGTAGGTAAAGTGTCAAGTCATGTAAGAAACCTATTGAAGTGCTGCCACTGCCTGGGAGAGGAATGCATTTTTGCTCTAAATGTGCTGTTTCTGAAGCAATGTTCAGTAATTGTTTCATACATAGGATAATCTGTTTAGAGGATGAAGGCATTTTTAATGAGTATCTTCATAATTTTGCTAGCTTACATTTGACTGCTTTTCTTGTTTGTTATAAACAGATCTTAAAGTATTTTTTTCTTGTTATCAATGTACTTAAACTGTAGGGAAGCTAACAGAGTGGGATTTATTGTCACACTAACCAGATTTATCAGTACCTTGATTCAGAATTATTTTGTCAAAACTATTTTTTTATATCTGTTTTAAGCTGAGTACAAAGTTCCTTTTGCAGCACACATATTGAAGAAGAGATACAGTCAAAAGAGCCCAGCACTGCTGCCATCAGCAGTGAGGAAATGAGGGTATTGTATTTGCTATTATCACTAATAGAGGAAATGGAGCAAGCAGATTTACTGTATTACAGTTAATGTCCAGTGCAGCAAAAAGTCAGGGTCATATTCGCCTAGTTGTTACTGTTTCAAATTATGCTTTCATCTAAGTAAGCTGTCATTCTCTCGTTTTGGAAACATGTCACTACAGCATCAATTGAGGAAAATAATTGGAAGTAACAATGGAAGTGACTAATTAGCACTTGTTTTAACTCTCAGCACACCACAAATACAATGCCAAATGCTGCTGTGTTTGAGTCAGTTGCTGATACTTATTCCAAGAGACTGACATTTACAGGGAAAGTGCTGTCTAAGAACTGACTGGGGATTCAAGGATTTGACCTTTTCCCAATTCATCTCAGAGAGATGGGCAATTTACCTGCATCTTCATTTATACAATGGATTGTTGAAAATGTGTGAGGAGAGTGCTGACCTAGTCCAAAGGCTGGGTCTATCTGCCTGATTCACTGATCCTTGAGACATTGTTTGGTGAAGGCATGGCCACCCTCTTAAGAGAGGCAACAGCACAGGAAACAAGCTCTGTGAGAGCTGGAGTCTGAGTCTTGTCTTTAGACAGCCACACATTTCTCTTCTGTATGTTACCTAGCATAATGCTAGCAATTAATAAAGGACAAGTAAAGGAAAATGACTGCATTTATCTCAGACTTTAAACTGCGAATACTCTTTTTATTGAAACTATTTTTATTGCAAGTATTATGCTGGCTGTAGTGCAGGGGTTTGGCATCCAAGGACTTGTTCCTATGGGATATATTGTACAGTCTGCATCTGCAAAATGTACATGTTGCAATAGGAGGCTGGGAGGCTCTGAAGGCTTTGGAGCTGGAGAAGCTCCTAAAGTATCCTGAGAGCCTCACATACGGTGTAGACATAATAAAAATTCACAACTGGGTGCTACAGAAAGGTTCAAGAAGAATTCATGAAGACTGAGGAGGTGTCAGAAGTTGCCCTAGAGGAAACACCCAACTGTGTGTGAATAGATAGATGAGAAATACAAGCTGGCACTGCAGGAGTGTCACCAGTAACTGCTGCCCCTCATGCAAAGTGTGCAACCTTGATAAAGTGCTAGCTGTGAGGACACACATTACATTGTGTTGCTACGGAGTGAAAGGCATCTGGTTAAATGTTACGTTTGATTGCCTTAAACCTTAATGAGTATTGAGAAAACATGTAGAGGTTTAATGAACTCCGTGTAGCGAGAAGGGCCTGAATACATCTGTGTACAAGAAGCCTTCCCCCATTTCCTGGTCCCTGCACTAGGCTACCACACAGAAAATTGCTTACCCAAGGAACTGGCACAAAATAGAAGCAACTCTTCAGAAATCACTGCTTTATCCCCAAAAAGATTTACTGAAGCCTGAGGAAACCCCTTTATCCTGCTCTCCAGGACTGTGTTTTTATGTGTCCTAAGCCCACCATGCCTGTAGAATTTAGCGAGGACAGGCTTGTCTCCCTGTGTCTTGATGTTCCCACATCAGTAATGATGGTAAGGATTGATTTCAGGCGTAAATTACAAGGTAACATGTGAAATTAAAGACAGTTGCCAAAAAATTACTCAGTAGTAGTATTATAGCCTTATGGAATTTTACATCTCCAATTTCATGGTACTAGACTGACTAGATAGCAGGGTCTCAGCAAAATCACTGTTTGCAAAATGGCATTTTTTTCATTAGGTTATATGGAAACTTACCAAAATCCCCATGCCTGTGATTTGAAAAAATAAGAGAATTTAAGATAATTTCTGCCATCTTTGTGGGAGATTACAGACATGCCAAGGAGTTGTCCTGAACTAAGATTGAATGACATTGATCACTCTTAAACACGCTATGTAAAAATGCATCAGTCATTGTTTCAGTTTCGTGGCTCCATTTCTTTGGCCCTGGTAGCATGAATTAATCAAGACTGCTTATTTAGTCCCTCAAAATCCCTTACTGATCCCCTGAAATGCTAGTGGATATTGTGGAACTTGTAATGAATTTGGCTTTCTCCTTTTTCATTTATCTTTAGTGATGTTTTTTACTTCTCTGAGTGACTATTTAACATGATATAGTCATAATAGATTGTTGTCATACTAGTTTTTACATACTAGGCATGTGAAGGATTCTTTCTAAAACCTTTTACCCCCACTTTTATTGTTTCTCCACGGCTATCAACAAAGTGCCCAGGCACGGCTATCTAGGCAGTGCCTAGACTTTGATCTTCACACACTCCTGCTTTTCAGTTGAGCTTTTCATAGACTTCTGTGTCTGAAGATCCAAACTCTAGCAGAGGTGAATATTGAAGCTGATGTTTTAGGAATCACCACCACTCCATATTACCACTTCATTAGATTCAAGTGCATGATGGTTCTTTTTACTTCATGAGTTAGAAATAATGAAATCAGATGTTTATAAGAATCAGGGTGTCTCCTTGGTTCAGGTAGTGGGTGATCAGGGCTATTTTCATGAGGTTTATTAGATGGTGAATGAAGTGCAGTCAATGGCAGTTTGATTTCTCGGCATTGACAAATTGGATTGTTTGGTGAAGAGTGCTGGAAGTGAGGATTTTGGTGTATTTTTGACGCAAGTTCTTGTACGATAATAAGGATGGGCAGCAGCTGGAGCGTAAATAAACAGTATATTTCATTACTGAAATGTGTTTTTCCAAATACTCTGCTCAGCTGAGTCCATCTGATAAGCAGCAATGGCAGAACTTTAACATGCTGTCAGGAAGTAAACAAATGTATCTTTTCCTTCTTGGGTTTTAAAAGCATTTTGTTTTACCATTGTGGTTTCCTGTCTATAAAATATTGTCATATTTCATAATTATTATCATCCTTTATGGTAATAATATATGATAGTTCTGAATTTTGTTTTAGTATCTAAAATTTAGCAACTGTAGAGCCAGGTATTGTAAAATATCAGAGCTACAAGTCAGTCCTTTTTCTTGTATCTGACTGTACCTTCTTCACTGGTGTTCTTGTATTTTTCTCTTGACACATTGGTGCATGTTTTTTACCAGGAACTTGGAAAGGTGTGCAGTGTAAATTCTTAAAATTATGTCCATTTAAAAATCAAGATTTAATCCAAAACTCCATAATTATTTGGTAAAATGTAGTATGGAACATTGTTGCTACCAGAAATTCAAGACAGTTTTCTGTGCAGATACAACTACCCTGGAATAAGTTTGCGCTTGTGACTGTCTGCAAGGATGAATAATTGAACAGTCAGAAACTAGAAACTTGACAGCTCCACATCTTTCATAAATAAGGGTCCTTTCTTCCTGAGTCCTGAGAGCATACTTCATTAAAGTGTCTTTAGTTTGAGCACCACATGAGCATTCAGATATGGAAGGTGCATTTTGTCTTGTAGCACTTTCCTTGATGACAGGACAAAAGCATCTCTTTTGCTGGCTGCTTATTTTTTTCCACCAGCTGAGAGAGATGGTTGGTAATACGTTAGTTTATCGTAAAATGCAGTTGAAATTATTCAATAGTCTGAAAAATTATTAGTGGGAGGGAGCAGGCTGACTCCTTGCATCTTCTTCCTAAAAAAGGAAAGGGTAAAGATAAAAATGACGTTGCAAATGTTCTGAAGAGCAGATCTGTGCAAACATGAATTACCTCACTTATTTTCTTCATCTCAACCCTAGATTTTGCTTCTGAGATCCTCCCTCTGACTTCATTTCTCTTTGGAAATCCAAAGTAGGGGGGATCAACATGCAGACAAGTGCTGGTTCACTGCTGCAGGCAGCCAAGGTGCCACAGCTCCCTGCCTGATGTGGGCTGAGAGTAGCTTGGTGGAAAGCCACTGTCATCTCAGAGAGGGGCTTCTTCTTCAGGTTTGCAGGGGTCCCACTACCGTGCAGGCTCAGGGGAAGGTTCCTGTCCTGCTCCTGCCAGTGCAGATGCTGGTACAGATGTGCAGGGGCTGGGGTCTGTCAGCGTCTTTGCCTCCTCTGCAGGGACTGCTGGAGGGGTGGCTCCCCTTCATGCTGGATGCTTTCCCCAACTCCTATTCTCCAAATGGTGCAGCAGGATAATGCCATTTACTCTATACCCAGATTTGGTATACTTATTTTGTAAATTAAGTGTTCTGCTGTTCACATACCTGTTGGTAAATCAAACAGATGAATGTAAGCCAGAGGTTTTTTATAGGAACAGCATAGTTTCAGACAAAATACTCTTAACAAACTAGAAGTTTTCCCACTATTTTGAAGGATTTATCTGGTCTCCTGTGAAAGCATAACTCATTGCAGTAATTTTGAATGTGTGGTTGTATAGAAGGGAAAACCATTCACAAAAAAGAGTAATAAATCCACAAATTAAATTAAAACTTGCAGTCTCTAGCAAGTTTTGAATTCTCTAATCAAATATCATGACATAAAATCTGGTAATACACAGAGAAACCAACTCAAAGGCAAAATCTGATATATTTTGCCTTGAAATACCTGTGGGGTCACTGAAAGTTGCAGCAAGAATAAGCTCCAGGATGCCACTTTTGAATATAAAATAATCATTTCCAGGCCTACATGTTTTTGCAATTGTTTCCCTGTGAGACTGCAAGAGAGCTCCTGTGCTGGGTTGTCACAAGTGTTATCAGCAGAGGGGTACAAACTGCCACTTTCCTAAGCTAAATTTCAAAGTAGGAGTCTGCGAAGGATGCTCTGTTTAGCCAGGTACAGGCCTGCTTCCTTTTCAGGCTTGCTGCCTTTTCCCCTTCTCTGTTAATGCTGAGGAAGCAGCAGACTGAAGCAGGT
The DNA here is from genome assembly GCA_013400975.1 of Atrichornis clamosus. Classification (NCBI taxonomy): domain Eukaryota; kingdom Metazoa; phylum Chordata; class Aves; order Passeriformes; family Menuridae; genus Atrichornis; species Atrichornis clamosus. Next base: position 56,524 of record WBMZ01013068.1, read on the forward strand.
CTGTCTGAGCAGATTCTTGAGCGTGAGTTTCAGCAATGCATGAAAGATTTTTCAGTTGTATGTTGGTGATAATGGATAAATATTTAAATAACATAATAAAGGTGTTTTCCAAACTATCAAAAAAAATAAGCAGAAGAGTGAAAGTCAGGCTAACATCCCTGCAAGAGCACTTGCTGAAAAACAGAAATTGAAATAGCCAGTAAAGCATGTCTCTTTTGCGGGTCTTTTTAAGATCTGTTGCAGGAAAACCAGTACTCTGAGTTCAGGAGCACACACTGGGGCTGTTCCATGGTTCACCTGTGCTCTGTGGCTCACATCATACATTAGGCTTCGGTGGTGATGGGCAGGAGCCTGGCATTGGCAGGGTGGCCTCTGCTCCTGTGTCCCCACCACCACACAGATGTGCAAGACATACCCTGGGCTGCACAGCTCCCCATGCTCCAGCCTGTGCCAGCTTCCCCACAAAACAAACACCAGAGCTGGCTGGGTTTAGATAGGTTTAGATCTGTAATTCAGATAACTCTGTCTTTCCCAGAAGGCCTTTAATATATGAAAGCAAAGATTCATGAAATGCTGTCACCCTTCAGGTTTGATGTACTCGATGTGATGTTACACAGAATGGGCATATGGCTCTTTGAAAGTAAATTATTCATCTCTTCCTATATTACCTTTTACTTACAGTTCTTTTTGGACTTTATTTTCCATGACCTTTTCTTTTTATTATTTCTTAGAAATGTTTTTTTTTTCTGCAGGAAGTACAGACCAATGTATCTAAATAGTGAAAAATCATGGACAACTTCAAAGCTTTCTGGCAGTTTTCAATTTGATTGATATGTTTAAAATCATAGAGCTGCTGTGTTTGATCTAGGCAAGGAAAAATAAATTCTTTAATATTGTAGGGCATAGCTAAGCAAAAGAAAATAAGTCACTGGGTTATTGTTCTCAAACACCAACAATCTACCTGGGAGGGTTGAGGTTTGTTTTAGAGCTGTGTCCAAGGTGTTGCATGCCTGGCAAGGGCCTTTGGCCAAAATCCTTTCATGCAGCTTTGGACGTATACAAAGAAATGACACCAACCAAATAAGTTTGGTCTTTAGGCTTGTCTGCTGGCGTTCCCATCAGTGACCATAAGAACAAAACTCTTCATCACAACCCTTCCCTAAAAATCAGCTAAAATGATCCCTGACACAGCTCGTACCAAAAGTCTTATCTGCAGCCACGTGATGGAAAGTCTGGCAACCCTTCAAATCTGAGGTCCTTTTTGGTGTGCCCACAAAAACCTGCTCATGAAAAATGGTGTGAAAAACAGTGTACCCAGGAGTGTGCTCATGACAGCAGGGACTGCAGACATGTTCATCACTGGCCTTCTTGACTCTGTTTCTTGTTCTGCTGTAGCATGATGTTGGTTTATTAACATTGCAGCACTCAGGGGGAGTGCACAGTTTTTTCTAATTAGAAAAAGTAGTTTGTATTTTGACAGTATTTTGAGTTCTAAATTGCTCATGGGGAAGGAGGTTGCCTTCCAGGACAGGGAGATAGAATCCTTCATTGCTATTTTTGGGGGTATCAGAGACCATGTGGACCCTCTCTGCCTCCCTCCTGTAATCCTGCCAAGTGACAGCTGCATTCATGCTTTTGGGTTGATCGATCAACTCAAAAAAATGAAGGAGGGGAGGCCATAAATCCTCTCCGGTTCTAAAATGTCTTGTCCCTTCCTCACAGTGTCCAGTGTGCTAGTAGAGAACTGCAAAGAAACATGTCTACAGTGCTGGGGGATCAAGGATCCAGCTGTGAGCCCCTTCCTGGTTGCAATGTTTTCTGCTGAAACAAAATTGAATGTAGCCTTATGGCTGTTGTCCTTCCCTTGCAAAGGAGGTAAAGGCCCTTGAAGTTATTCAGATTTGCTCTGCAAGTAGTCGATTGAGATTTGAGAATAAGCTGTAGCACCTGGCACACTGGAGTTTCTTCAGCTGCTAACCATTTTGATTTCCTCTGAATTTTAAACTTACATGTGTAAAATTTATTTCAAATTTAGAAGAGTGAAATATTCAAGCAAGATTTGTGCTTTTGAGAAGCTGTGACGTCACTCTGCCTTCTGGGATGTTTGTAAATGCAGGCAGTTGTACATAACATTTCATGATAATTCCATTAAGGGACGGCTGTTTCTGTAACGACACGGACATATGGGATCTTACCAGAATGACTACCTGATTTTCCTTGTGTGATTCCACTAAATAATGATTTACTAATGTACACTGACCAGAGAATGTCAGACAATCTGTGATGACAGAACTCTGAAATCCTCTGTGCTTTTCTTCATATCTTTCTTAGGAAAATATCATTTACATCCTTTCCAACTTAGGGGAAGGTTATGTTTTTCAAAGTGAGAGATTTATGCCTTTGTTTACTGATTTGCATGGAATTTATACGGTTTAAGGAGGTTCAATCCCCAGTTAACTTCTAGCCCTGGTGTTGTTTCCTGTGAGTTGAGAACTGGTAGCCCTGTTGCAGTGGACAGAAAAGAAACACCAGCAGTCAAAGTGTTACAAGTAACAAAACTCCTGTCTCTGCCCCTGGTTATTTGTCAGCCACAAGAAAAGGCTCTGCTTTTCCCATCATAGATTCGTGGAATGGCTTGGGTTGGAACAGACTAAAGAACATTCTTGTTCCAATCCCCGTCCCCATTCTTGTTCCAATCCCCATCCCTCCCCATCTTGTTCCAATCCCCACCCCTCTTGTTCCATTCCCCATCCCCAATGAGGATCATTTCAGTGTAAAGTTCAAGTCACAGAAGCTTTGGAGAGTCTGTTTCTTTAAAGAGAGTAGTAAATATGATAGACATTGCACTTAGGCAAAACGACATTTCTGAGGGACACTCCATGTCCATGCAGAAGTGTCATCGTATTTCAACCATTTGGAAAGGCACTTTGAACTTGGCATGGGCATTCTTCCTTGTGATCTGTCATAAATCTTCCTTTGCCATGTTTCCTCTGCATTTTGTGTTAATTTGGGGGTGTTTTTTTCTAAGCAGGGGAACACGGCTAACAATCAATAGTTGAGTGTTCATTAGAATAGGCAGTGTGTTCATTTTAACAGGTAAATGAACTTATCCGCAGATTTTAATGATAATACTAGTGGGCTGCTTCTATTCTTTAGGCATCAACACTTACTTTGAAAGTACAGAACTAAATTTTAATTAACTTAGAAAATTCTTTACTGTGATTCAGCAATATAGCTCTTTCTTGTATTTCAAATGAGTCTGCTCAAACCAAAGCATTTTGCCTGCTAAATAAAAGCAGCCTACTGACATGCAATTCTAGAAGAAAATGCTTAACACATTGTTTGTTTGGCATTTTATTAAGCTTCCTCACCCAATTTCAGCATAAAGAGGAATAGACTGTTGGAAGATGGGTGTGCTGTGAGATTTAACCTGGGTAAACAGGAATAAACCCAGCATCAAATCTGGGTAAAAAACTGAGACTATGCTGAGTTACCCTTTGTGAGGCTGGAAAGCACACCACTCTACAAAAAGGGTGTGCACTGCCAGCGCCTTTTTGCAAAAATCAGGTGTCACCAGGCAGCTGCTCTGCAGCATCCCACTGCCCTCTTCTGGGTCTCTCTGGGGTGATTTTGCCCACTCCAGAAGCAGGGTCCAGGCAGTGGAAGCAGCAGCCCTGCCTGCTGCCTTGCCTGGGGCAGGAAGGGCAGCTTGGAGTCTCCATGGTGCCTTGTTGGTAGATGGAAAAGGAGAAGAGAAATGCTCATATTTTCACCTTCCCAGATTTAAAATTAAATAATAGAATAAAAACCTCTGCAAGGTGGATAATGTCCTCTATGTTGTTAGTGGATGTAACGCACATTTTTGTTTTTCATGGTAGAATGAAAGGTGTTTGTTCAGCCACAGTCTGTGTGTGCCTCTGCCTTCTCTCCTTGTAATGAAGGTCAGGAGAGGGACCATTTTAAAAGGCCATGCAATAGCGAGCAGCACAGTAATAGTGAATGTTAGTTTGAATTCTAATGTATTTCTGCCTTCAGCCACCATTGCAAGACCAGTTTTTTATCCAGGATTTGCCTTAAGAAGAAGGTGTTCTTAAAGCAAATAAAATGGTGTCTTCAGATGTGGCTGGAAAAAAATAAATAATGGCCTGCAGCCATTTACAAAAAAAATAGTTCTCTTGGTTGCTAAAATGAAAGCCTCATTTTAGGATTTGTTTTTTTACCATTGTGTTTTTGGCATGTCTCTAGAAAAAAAGTAGCTTGTCTTGAGGAAAGGACTGAGATGTCACAGATTCACATATTTAAATGTGAAGGAGTATATATATAGAGAAGTGTATTCAGTCTTGAAGATGTAGTATGTATAGCCTCAGGTGTTGTGTACTGGTAGGCTTTGGCTGGAGCAAGCACAACTGTCTGAAAGACTGAAGCCCTTTAGACTGCAGATTCCAGGTCCTGTCCAGAATTTTAGAATGCTTTGGTTTTGGCAAGTATTTTTCTAAAAAATTCCACTTTTTCATGGGGATTTTATTAACACCTTGTGGAATATTTTGTTCACAGTGAGCAATCATACCTCCAGAATCATCCTTCTTGATTTCATACAGGGTATGCAAAGGGAAGGAAAATACTCTGAATAGGGAACTACAAACTTATATGTCCTTTCAGCAGCAAAATAAAAGCAAATAAAACATCAGCTGAAATAATTTTACAACTCTTTTTCAGAGTTTTTTTTAAAAGGCATTCCAGCAGAAAGCAGCTATAATGTAATACTTTCCTGGCAGCCACAGTATATATTATTGCATAACCTTTCCCTTTGCTTTTATAACTCTGCCTACCCCAGCCTTGTGGTGGGCAGCCAGCTGCCTGCTGCCTCCTTCCAGGATGGTCACAGCTCACCAAAATTCTGGTGGAGGATGTTGTCCCTCAACTGTAACAATGGCTGATATGCAGCACCAGGTACAAATGCACAGCTCCAGGTGGAACCGATGTCAGTGCAAGGCACAGTCTTAATTTACACAGAGTGTAACAGGTTTAATGCAATTGCTTTCTTCTAAAGAAAATGTGTCTGGTTTAGTTCAGTTTGTGCACCATGTGCAGGTGTATAGTTATGTGCACACAGTCATCCATGTAATGTGACAGTTTGCAACTTAACGTTGCCTGCTCTCAGTAGGCTCTGTAGCAATTTTTTTTGTGTGTGGAAAATACCAGCATTTGCCCACAGTTCACATGCATACTGTTGCAATTCTGTGATAAAATCCTCCAAAACCTGGGATAAGATAGCATAAGCACAGTGACAGTTAAGAAAATTAAGTTTGTCAAAGAGGAAACTGCAGTAAATTCATTTTAATGGTGGAAAATGTTGGCATTTTCATCAGTTTTCATAATATTTTTGAGCTATTCCTGCTAAATCATATGTCTGACGGTGTGCCTGAGAATTTCTGTTTCCTCGTTTGGAAACAACACTGGTTTGTATGGAACTGTTGTGACTTTGTTTAATAATATTTGTCTAAACACAGTTACTCTCATCTCTGCAGGTTCACAAAAGCTGAATGATGACTGCATTTAACTACTAGCTGAAGCCTCAAAGTTTAACAGGGGAAAAAAATACATGCCTATACTGAAACATAGGCATGGATTACATAAAAGTACAAATTTTACCATGGTTAAATCCCCCATCCATGGGGATCATCAATGTGGCACTGAAGCCTGTGGAGCAACCACAGCCATTAAGTCTGGTCTTGTTGGCTCCATAGTTTGGAAAAAGCATCCTTTGCCTTCACAGAGGTGCTCACATTTGGATCCTTGGAAGAATGCTGAAATCTGAAATTCAACCTTTTGTTTCCATTGTCTCCACAATTTCCAGGTTTTATGGTGTCGCCATCATAGATATGTTTTCTCACAGAGAGATGAGCCAGTATGATAAGACAATTCAGCTTTTTGCTACTGCACTCCTGTTGGAGACCTGTTTTGATGTCAGTGATTAGGTAACAGCTGTGGGTTGTCGTTCCTCCTTCCCATCTTGTCCATCCTCATCCTCAACAATTTGCCTGTTGTCTTGACAAACAGCAGTTGTTTTCCCTCCCAGCCTACAACTACTGTTAAGCTAAACAAGCCCATATGTTTAATCTTTGCTCATAAGAACATGGACTTCAGGGTTAATAGATTTCTTACTGGGAGGTCTGAACCTGATTGCAGCTGTTCTGGGAGAACTCCAGTACCACATCTAGTATTTCAGGCACCCTTGCTCAAGATAAAACAGTTCAAAATGAAACAAATTCTCCTGATCACTCACTAAAGATAGACCTTATCTTTACACACATTACCTTAAATGTTTAAAATATTTACTCTCACTTATTATTTTCCCTTGAAAAAATAAGGATTTTAATGTTCTCCAAAAATCGCAGCTCATTTTTCAGTCCAGAAAAGTCTCACTGTATAAGTTAAATGTTACAGCATATGGTAGCATCATTGTCCTGTTTTGGTATCTGGTTTAAACAAGAGTCTTGTGCAGCAGCACCTCTCTCCATGACAATATCTCCCCTGCTGCATCTGAGGACTGCATTTGTCTGTTGCAAAAACAGCATCACTCCAGGGGTTTGTCTTGTGCATCTGGGATGTACTAGTAGTACATCTTGTGGTGTATAAATACACCTAAATGTCTCTCTTCCTCTTGTGTTTCCAGCTGACAACTCCTCAACAACTTTATATAGCTGTCCAGCAGCAGCATTTATTACTGCCCTTGAGAGAAGCTGGTATTTTACAGACTGGTGGAACTGCCAACACTGAATGCAGTTCATCTCTTGAGTGGTCTTGTGAAACTGCTTATCTTTGCTGTGCTAGGAAAACAGCAGAGCTGTGTCTGCTGCTGGTCTTTCTGTCAGGGTGCTGGAAGATGCGTAAAGGTGGATGGAGGCTGGTGCTCAATACACACCTTGGTGTGAGTTTCTGGATAACAGAAGCAGTGCAAGGGGGTGTGAGAGACCTGAGCAGAAGGAGGTGAAAAGGCTAAAACAAAGAGGGTGGTAGCAGAGAAGAGGGACAGGCCTCCAGATAAGGAAGAAGATACAAGTGGTTTGCTATTTAGCCTTGTGGAATGAAGAACTGGAGAGAGAAAAAAATAAGGTACCTTGAAACTACTTTAAAAAAAAAAAAAAAGAGCAGTGACGGAAGCAAAGATGGGTTATTAGCAGTCTATTAGCAGAATCATGTGGGCTAAGTTGAAAAATGTTAATTATCCAAAATCAAAAACATAAGCAAAAGCATGTACATAAACTGGAGACCTCATCATAGACAAGACTGTGTAGAAGCTCAGCCTCATAGTCTGCAGTGCTATCTTTGGTGTTTGTCAAAAGTCTCAGTGAAACATATGTTTGCCAATTTTATCTGAGCCTCACAGATTGATGTAATTTTCAGCAGTACCTTTCCTTTTATCACTTTTTCAGAGCAACAAGATCACTCTGCACCACATTCCCCCTTGAACTGGAGCTGAGCAGCCCATTAAGTCATTCCCCTTTGACATGTTAGCAGCTTGAGTTGTTCTTCCCTGACAGAAGACATTCCTCATCTGAACTTCTTCCAGTGCATCACTGAGCAGACAGAAAAGTAATTTCATTTTATTTGTTTGCAGTGTTTTGTCTACTGGAGCTTTGACTGAGCAGAGATCATCTCTCAATATGATGCTCACCCTGGCAAGCACTGAGCTGAGATCAGTACTTAAGGATGCAGTTGTCATTTCCAGTTCTTCAGTGAAATAAAGTAGTCCTCGCTCATTGTTTCTCTCTTGGCCTTCCTACTTTCAGCTTATGTCCTCCTTCAGCCCAGCTGCACAAGTGCTTGCAGCCTGCTCTTACCTAAGAAATAGGATTTGATGGACGGGGTGAGATTCCCCATGCATCAAATCCTATTTCTGCTAATTAGCACAACCCACAGAAGCCACTAAAATCTGCAACTAAAAACCATTCCAAAAACTGTATGTAGTGGTTTGGCCCTGGCTGGTTGACAGATGCCCACCTAAGCTACTCTATCTCTCCCCTCCTAAGCTGGGTAGGGGAGAAAAAAAGCAACTAAAAGCTCATGAGTAAAGATAAGGGCAGGGAGACATCACTCAGCAACTACTGTCACAGGCAAAGCAGACTCAACTTGGCAAAATTAGTTTAATTTATTAACAAATAAATCACAGTGTGATAATGAGGAAATATTCTCACTCCTCTCCTTGGACTGCTGTTGCTGTTGTGAGGCGTATTTTTCCCCTTCTTAAATACCTTATTGCAGAGGTGCTGCCGCTGTTGCTGACGCTGTTGGCCTTGGCCAGTGGTGAGTCCATCTTGGAGCCATCTGGAATTGGCTCCTTTGGACAGGGGGGAAGCTTTTGGCACCTTCTCACAGAAGCTACCCCTGTAGCCCTGCTGCTGCTACCAAAACCTTGCTATGAAAACCCTTTTATTATGAAAAGGGAAGGAAAAAGAAAAAAGCAATAGCATGTAGTCTTCTTTACAGCTGCACTGAGCATTACCTTAGAAGCAGTTCATGGTTTGACCCACACTTCCTGGAAGGCTGCCCTGAATCCTTGAGACTTTCACAGTGAGGAGCCTTCTTCTCATTTCTGGCCTAAAAATATTCATAGCTTCTTTCTGGCCGGTTTTTTGTGCCAAGAATCCCTTAGCTTAAGCGCCTTCCTTCCACCCTGCCTGGTGTTTATTGCTGTGTACTGAAAGAGGGTGGTCAAATCCTCCTTCAAACCTCTACTTTGCATTGCTGAACAGGGCAAATTTGGCATTGTCTCATCACACAACAGCTTCTCCACTCCTCCGTTGATCCCTGGTTCTGCAGATGATGTTTCTCCACACCAAGTACTTTAGCTCCTGAAAATACTTTCCCTGCTTTGCCCTCTATTTTGCAGTTCTCTTACTAATCTCTATTTCCTTCAGTGCAACTATCAGCTAACCAGTAAGAAACCTGAGGTAATGTCAGATACCTTACTGAAATCCAGATATATTAATGTCTGTGGTTGTTACATTAATTTTCCTGATCAAAACCTCTGAAGATGAGGATTTTTTCTCTGGAAGGGTGTTTTTTTCTCCTTCAGCACTGGTGTTTACATTCACATTTCCTATTGAGCTATTGTGTCTATGGTTGATAACAAGAGGTTCATCTGAAGTAGGAGCGGCACCCCATGTTCTGAAATATGTTAAAATTAACATTGATTTATCCTCTGTTCTTACTTTATTCATCTTGTGAAATTTTTCAACCATAGTCTGCAGAGGCTGGAGGGCTTGGGCTCCTCTTTCTTATTTATACCATGCAAAGCAATGAAAGGCTTTGAATTTTTAATTTTATGTTTCTTCATAATGTTTCACATTCATAACCCAGGTCATAGCAAGCCGGAAACCTCTGTGATTAAAAAAAACCATAAATGCTGGCATTATAAACATTAAGATGATGAAAGCTAGGGTGCTAAGAGGGGATATAATTTTCAATCATCCTCTTCACAGTTCTTCAGACAGATTGTTTTCTCATTCTGATCAATAGGAATTTAGCTGTTTACCTGAATGAGGCCAAAATAGCTTGTTCCTGTTTATACTGATTTTAGATTCAGAGATGTGAGAAAAAAAGCTTTTCATCCCAGTTGACGTTTCTGTTTCTCATTACACCAGGCTTCTCCTTTCTGACCACAGAACCTGAGGCAGATGCTAGAGGTGACAGTATGTTCTTAGACATATTTTATCTCCATTCACTTTGGAAAGCACTTGAATTATATGAGTTTGTCACTCCCTTAGACAGTTCTGGAAGTTGCAGTTTGACTTTTTTGCATTGGGAATACAATCTCTCCACCAAGTAAAGTCAAAATACTAAGGTTTTGTTCTCAGTTCCATGGCTGTGAGTTTTGGTAGAATACATGGCATAGCACAACAGTTTTGTTCAGGTCAAACATTTTTACAAGGATTTTCTGAGCAATGGGAAGAATATGGCACAATATACCTGAGAAAGAGAAATTTAATTTTTTTAGTTTCATATGGTGATCTCCATCATAATAGCAAAATCTGGAATTGAGATAGATTCACATAGAAACTAAGAAAAATGTTTGGAAACATGATTCTGAAATTTTTTCACTGACAAAAATAATATTCTAAATTCAATCTCTTACTGTGTCTTCTAGTATTAGCAGATCTCATAAAGGAGAATATTTGTAGCCTTCTGGACATTTGGCAACAATTGTAAGGTGTGCTTTAGAAATTGAGAGTGTTGCTTGAAGTTCTGGCCTAGAGCAGCAAAACCACAGGGAGCTTTCTTTGTTAGACAGAAGTTTTGGCAACATCCCATTTTTATCTGTTGCTGACCATTCAAAAAGAGGAGCTGATAGCAAGCTCAGGTTTACAATTTGGCATTTCTCTGGATGGCACATGGTATTTCCGAATTCCAGGTGTCCAAACAATGAACACTGAGTGCCTTGATAAAGTTACCACAATTCCCAGCAGAACATTAACTTTTCTTCCACACTCTAGAATCTGCACAGACCATGTAATATTCCTTTACATAAAACTCACAATAATACCAGAGTGCAATCTGAGATAGCTTTTCAAAAGAGATAACCACAGGCTAATCATCCTGACCTCTTCCTCTTACCAGTTGATGAACATTTGATAACTCTTTCCAGTTATGTTCTTACAGGCATAGCTAATTTTTATGGGTTTGATTTTTAAAAACATGTGATTTCCTCACAAATATTGCTGGTACATTGGAAAGTACAACAAAAATGTACATTCTTAGTGTCATCACATGTAGAAAATACAGGCTTGGAAACCTAGAATGGAAATGGATCTTACAAATTCTCGCTATTTTGGGGATCCTAAGTAACTGTGCGTAAAGTTGTATGGGCTTTTTCACTGAATGGCTGTGACATGACGCAACGTGTGTATGTTATCTATGCTTAAAGAAGAATTCAAATGCAGGATTATAAGTATTCCTTAGTTACAATGATGCATTAAAACTGATAGCCTTTTTAATATGCATTGTTTGGAACGAGAGTTTCAGAGATGGACAAGAGAAATGTCATCCTCCTTCCTTGGTTTAATACCCTGAAATTTCATCTTTGAAACAAGTTGAAACTTGAAACAAGTTAAAATCTGAAACACCGTACAGTTCACAAAACAGTTCACTGCATCAGCAACGCCAGCCAGCTTGTAACAGCCAATACCCAACCATTGAATCGTGCCAGCCTTCAAAAAATTGGCCAATTTAAAATTCCCTGATGGGAATAATCTTTGGCTTGAGTAACAGGGTGTTGTTTTGATCAGTGCTGGTTTACCCAGAACTGTCCTAAACATTTGAGCAGTGTAGACAAAGGAGTGTTGGCATCCAGGAGCACTTCTTGACACGGCTTAATTTAGTAATGTACAGTACAGGCAGAACAAAATCTGCTTGTTCAAGTGTATGTAGTGAAGTAGCTTGCCCATTTAAGAGCTACTTATTTCATTATTTTATGAAATAGCCCTCTTAAAAGAGGAAATAAATTAATCAAATTGAAATGTAGTGCTTTGATTGGAATCCAAAAAATCTAATTCTTGCAAGAAAACTAAAATGTGTTGGTGCAGAATGAACAGATGTGGACCTGTGGCTAATTAGGGAATTATATGACAGCCCCATTACAGCTATCCTAGAGCTGTGACTAGTGAATCTCTGTGGTTGGTGAAACCTAACACTGCCAGAAATAGTTTTGCATTAGCTAAACGTCTCACTCATGGTGAAGCTTACTGGGACCTGAACTGGCACCAGGTATCATTGACACCAGCTTTAGATCTATTCTAGGTTGTTTTACATTTGTATCTTTTCAATTTCCCAATGGATAAACCAAAGACATTATTAGCTTTTCAGTAACCTGCTCAGAACACAGAACCTGCTTATTTTTAAAATTTGCTAGAATTACAGTGATGCTGCTGAACTTTGTATTCTATATAGGGATAGCAAATTGATAAAGACTTTCTGTAGATTTAAGCCGTTGGCTAGAAGAAAGAAGCCTGATTTTGGAAAATTTGTCCCTGCTTCCTTTCAAATTTGCTGTAGTAACTTTATTTTACAAAGGCACATCAGTGTATTTATGAAGCTTTTGAGGTTGGTTTTATTTAGGTTGTCTTAAAATAATTGCATCTCTAATACTATTTAAATATTTTTCATATCCTGAAGTTAGTTAAAAACTCTTGCTTATTGTGGGTTTTTGTTTGTTTGTTAATAATGTGGCTGTGGTCAATAAAGCAAAAAATGCTGAAGACAGGGAGTGAGTAGAACAAGTGGTAGCAATGCAATGTGCATGTGATGCTTTTCGCCTTGTGACCTCAGTACAAACCACAAAACCTCAGCACTCTACAGAGGGCCATAAGACCTTTGCTAAGTGAAGTTGAACAGAGAGGTTTTGTGAGTTGTACAAAACTGTAGAGGAAATGCGTGCTGGTACCAAGGGCAGAACTGCTAGGCTTTGGCTTTTGTTTTAGGGAGGGTGCTGTTGGCTGGGGGCTTTAGCTCTCGTGGGGGTTTTTTTGTACGTCACAAAGAAGGGTACTCCAGCTCAGCAGGTCTGACAGGTTGAGTCACACACGGTAAGTAAGTTCTGCCCACTGCAATTTTGTGGCATTACCCTGCATCTATTATCACGATTCTTCTGAATTTCAGCATAAATGACTAAGTTTTCCCAAAAGAACATATATCCTTCACCTTTTCCTTATGCAACTGGAGACAGGGCAGGCACTGGGCAGGTATCCTGTTGGTGTGAAGACTGCAGTGGGAAGGTTTCCCTGCATGAGGGTTCTCGGCAATTGCAGGAGAAGATGCATCATCTTTGTCTTCTGCACCCCAGACATGCAGAAAAAAAAAAAAAAAAAAGTAAGCAGAGTAACTATATGGGCAACATGGTAAATGTATGTTAATTATTCTCTGAATTCATATAGTCTGCAAGTGGGCGGATCTTCTGGGTGGATTTAAAAAAAAGCCACTATATCAAAGCTCTTCTAGCTACTCTGATGCTGTGTCCTACTTACAGTTTAAGAGGAGAATTTCATGCCACTGCAGACAGTTAGCTCCCTGCACAAAGCCTGCTCGTTTGGGAATTGTGTGGGAAGGTGTGTGCGTTATCTCTCCTACATATGTCAGATTGTACAGAAATTACTGTACATGATTTGCTGTCACCACACCTGGAGTGTTGTCGTCATCCTTAAGGCTGCTTCACTCTTCTAAAAGCTGGAACATCCAAAAAGATAAAAATGCTTCCAAATGTAAAAGGAAATTGATTGTGTGGAATATAATTGAAAGTTTATATAACAAATTTGCTTAATTTGAGACCATCTTTCTGATCTGTCTCATAATTTTGAATATCATGGATCAGCAAGGAAAATAACCAGATTTGGATTTATTCATCTATATTGGTGCATTTCTTCATTCTTTTTTATAATACACAGATTTATTATCTGAAATTATAAAGCAAATTAGTTGCATTAATGCATAGTTATGCAAAGTACAAAGGCAAATATTCCCTGTTCCACTAAAATAATGTTCTGTTAAATGAATCTAGCTAAGCTAATTGACACTATGAAAATGTTTGGAAGTTTTTTTATCAAGTAGCAAACATGATGGCATACTCCAATTTCCAAGAGCAACCAGTAAAAGCAAGACATGTGCAAAGAATCTAATTTCTGCAAGACATTTGGAGAAGCTTTGATTATCTGGGGCCTTTCTAAGATTCTATTTTGTTGTTTTCCAGACACTGAATTCTAAAACGGTGCTGAAACACTTCCAGAAAATAAATTGCTGTTGGTTTTGTCTTCTGTGTTTGGTCTTCTGCTCATTCAGTCCCAATGCCAGTGTGACTCCAGGAAAGGCATGGTGGCAAAGGGAAGATAATGCTCTGTGTATAACTATAACTTGATCTCACACTTTTATTACTGAAACCTTGTTGATGCCTGTGGAGCTGGGTTCTGACATTACCGTTGACCAGTGGCTTTTTATTTGATGCCTTTTTATAAAGCTCTTTAAGCAAGAATTCTCATACTTCTCCAAGACTTCTTAAAGCAATCCTTGCATTTTCAAAATGACTTCAATCCTTGTGCTCTATTTTGTACAGAAAAAATTTTAACCCTAAATAATGTTTTTATCCTGTAAGCAACTGAGTCAGATCAGCAAACTTTTCCACAATTCAGCACAAATCAAACTATCCAATTCCCAAGGCCAAAGCAGATAGGATTTCAGGTCCTGTTCTGCATTTCAAGTTATGTACTGCCTGAGGGATAAATGGAAGCACAGGAACAGGCTGCTCAGGATTTATACAGGTATAGCCATATTACTATACATATTTTAAATAAAGTCTGACGAAGTTGAAATAGTGTAAATTTACATGGATTTCAGTGGGGACAGCACTGTTTCAAAAACAAATTATTATGTGTCTCTGTTTCCCTTTTTACTTGTCACTCAAATATCTGTGCAGCTCACATGCCACAACAGTTTTAAAAACGTGGAAACTGAGATGAAGAGCAAGTGCCTCGTTTGCCCTGGGATAAGCCTACAGTAGCAGCGGGTCACATACCATATCCTCTTATCAATCTGCAACTTCTGTGCAGCTGTTGGACCTGTGAATTACAAATTGGCTGATACATGCTTGAGATTACAACGGTGCATAGATGCTCACTGACTGTAACATTTCAGATATTTCCTGATTCCCTCAAGGCGTATGTGTCTGGTTTTCCAAAGTCTACACCAATATGGAATGTAAGATTCCAGGTACATTTTCAGTGATGCGTTTTGAATGTTTCTCTGTACTCCGTTAGATCTGTGCTGAATGATGATTTTAGACACAAATTATATGGAAGCTAGCTTTTCCATCTTACTTATATAAGGTGAACTCATCTTCCTAGAAGTAGAAAACAGGAAAGCTTTTTTTTCCAATATCCTGCTAGCTTATTAAAAGTTTATTTAAACTTCGTCTTAACTGATTCAAAATCTATATCAATTAACCATGTCTTACTCAAACAGTATATAGCTGTAATCAAACCAATTTACTGTGCAGTAGCTTTCATTACGCAATGACACTCTTTTGTGCAGCTTTTGTAAGGGCTACAGAAAGAGCTTAATTGCAAGTCTAGACATTCCTGAAAAGGAAGCAAAAAACTCCCTGTTTTCAGTTCCTTAGGCAAGTAATGACCCCATTTATAGCAGAAGATGTCCAGTACTGGCTTTGGTTCAAAAACCTACAGTCCCAGTTTGGTAATAAATTCAACAAGCAATTCCTAAATATATTCTATAAAGCAATGAAACTGGTGGAAATTTTCCTTTTGAAAACAAGAGTGAATCTGATATTCATGAACGTGGCTGTCATATTATCAGCATCCTGGACAGAGATTGCTGTAATGAAACCACTGCACCAGCCACATCAAACCACAGGCTTCTCCCTGCTAGCAAACCAATGCACACAGAAACCAGCCACCATCAGTCCTTGAAGGAAGGTTGCTGCTCAGGAACAGCCCATCCAGTTAACTGTGTTTAACTCCAGTTAAACACAGACACATGTGGAAAGCAGAGAACAGGTCAGGGTCTTTACCCTGTTACTGAGTTGGATTAACAGCAGGAATTCAAAGGCTGAAGTCAGGAAGGCCAAGGCAGAAAATGAGAATGCATCTAGCATGAGATAAGAAGGGTAGCAAACTCAATCATCCTCATAAGAAGAAATACAGGTGAACGAGACCTATTGAAAGAAGTCTAGAAGGGAGCAGTGGTTTTGTCCTTTTTTTGGTGCTAGTTTGCAGCAGAAGTTCAGCTATAACTAGGTGCCTAGCACAGTTAATAGCAGTGACAGAGCTGTAAAACGTGGGCCTAGAATAAGAAAAGGTGAAGTCAAAGAGTATTCAAATAATTTAGATATTTTTAAAAATAATTTTTTAATACCTAGTGACCTGCACTGTACAATCTTTAAAGAGCAAGTGTTTTAAGCCTAAAATAGGCTTAAGAGATAACACTCATTTCTGATGAAGCCTGGGCAGAGAAGCAGATATAAGTTAATAGGCACTTCAAGAGGACAAAGGGAGGAATTAACTTCACTCCCCAGAAAAGTCTGAAGTAAATAACAAAGCAAGAGAACATGGGGCACCTTGGAGATAACAAGGCATGGAAGTCACCAGCAAGGCAGGTTTTTGTCCAGATCAAGCCATGCCAAATCAGTCTGATTTTTTCTCAACCACGGTAAGGGACATTGTTAGTGAGTGAGAAACAGAAGGTATTGTACCTACTTGACATGAGTAAGACTTTTGGTACTTGACTGATCTGACAGTCTCACAATAAATTAGGGAAATATGATCAAGATTATGTGATTTTAAGCAGGATAGAGACTGGTTGTCTGTGCTGAGAGAATGTCTATCAGTATGTTTAAAGATCAAAAGTGGAGGATCAGGAGAACTCTGCACTGCTCTGCTTTTTTAGTGTTTTTGTTGGCAACCTCATATGATGGAATAGAAGGTACACTTATAAAAATTTTGTACACCATAAAATTGGAGAAAGCTGCAAGTAAGTTGCAGAGTAGTATTAGAAAAAAAAAATAACTTTGGTAAAATTCAATGTCCCTTTTGTGCTGTCAAGGACAGTGGGAACTAAAGAGAAAAGAGTTGTACATTACACTGGGCCAAAAGGCAAACAGGAGTGGTATATACTGGTGAAAAAACAGCAAATACATTTATGAATACATTCTATGAAGTTCGTCAGGTCACAGCTGGAATGTATTTTTGCATTTTCAACACATTGGTGTAAGCTGACACTTGCCTGGAGGAGAGGACAGGAATGACCGCAGGTCTAGAAAAGACTGAGCAAAGTCCTTCAGTCTTATGGAGAAGAATAATTGTGTACATGGTAACAAGTATTCAAAAGACTATTGCAGGAAAGGGGATAATCTGATTTCTGCCTCTACTGTATATAGGAAACAAAGCAATGGGTTTCATCTGCTCTTGTCAAAATCCGGGTAAGTCGCAGGGAAGTTCTTTGTAACAAGTCAAGAAAGCACAGCCTGTAATAAATTGCTTGGGGAAATTGTGGAGTCTCTAGTAGCAGAGGTCTGCAAGAATAAATTGAACAAACAACTGTTGTAGGTGTAATTGATGCTGCCAAGGAGCACAGAGAGGAACAGATGATTCAGGTTCATTACAGCCCTACTTTTCTACTGTTCTGCGTAATGGGTACCATAAATAAGAAAAGGCAAGAGTTTTAAGCAGTCTGCATTTGTCCTTTCGTCATAAAATCTTTCAAGTTAGATAGATACCTGAATTATTAAAGAAAAAAACAAAGAACAAAATAAACTCTCATACAGCAATTGGAAAAAAAAGCTTAGGGGGAGTAAAAAAAAAAGGACAAGAAGTCTTTCTACTACACACATAGTAAAAGTCATGGAAATTGTTCAGTCATGAGTTGCTGCTGTGTACCCCAGGAGTAAGGGCCAAGATGAAGGCTGCCTTCATTTTAACAAGCAAGTCCTGCAGAGAAGGATCTGTATGTCAGACTCAGCATGACCTTGTGTCATGATGAGTCTGACATCAAGGTTTATCAAAGAGTAATAAGATTGTGACACTCAATTTTGTTACAAAACTTTACTCCCAGATTATCTGAGATGTCTTTGTTTTCTTTTGTTGGCTGGCATTCTCTACTGAAAATCTGAAGAAAGTGAAAACAGAACATTTCAGCTACTGTAAGAGTACCACACCGTGATCGCATTTCAATGTGCATGCTATGTTAAACTGTTCTGCAGTGCTGTGCATTTCTAAAACCTTCATCCAGACATAGAAATAAAATCTTTTCCAAGTCTCACCCATAACTCATAGGTAGGGAAAGTGATGTAATTCAGCAATGTCTAGATTCATAATGTGAGTCAGTACGCTGCTCTGGCATGACACCTGGGCCCGGATCTTCTCGTTTAATCACATAACTTAGTCATTAAGAGACATAGCATATAAATAGTAGAGTACAGGATATCTGTCCTATAATGAGAGATCACCATGCCCAAAGCTGTGTTCCAGACTGGGAAAGTCTTTGAACTTATGCTGCAGAGACTCTGCCTGCAAAGGAACATGACATTTATTAAAATCAGTATATGAGAAATAAAGCAAGAGCAAACAAAATATAGCATATATAAATTGAGATAAATGTTCTACAAAGTGGATTATGCTAATTTAACTAAACCTGCTACTAAGCCAAGTTAGTTTAGCTCAGAATGCTGTTCATACTTATACAAGACAAGGTAATTACCAAGGAGTTGTCAATACCAGGAGCTCTAATGCTACATGGGGAGCAGAGCTATTGGGTCTGGTGAAAACTTGCAAACAGGTCAGCCCCACGGTATCTACCAAGTAAGGGAGTATTACTGAAATTGCACAGAACCTTGCAAGGGCCTTGTGGAGCTGGAAATGCCCCCAGTGAGTGACACGTGGAGCAGCGTGGAGGACAGGAGGTCACTGCATCTGCTGCAGACCTTTAGTGACAAGGCTGTTTGGAAGCAGATACCTTCTACAGAAGTCCAGCAACTTGTCTCTCCCCTCAGAGGGCTGGAGATCCACAACTCTAGCTGGTACTTTTATGAAGAATGGTGTACCTGCATCAATAAAAACACTGGAGTTTGGTTTGTTGGTTTGGGAAGGAGGTTTTATCCATTTTGCCCTTTTTTCTGTTAGTTCACAGCAAACATATTGACCCTGTTGGCCAAACTTAACAAAATTTGACATGTTATAAAAGATACAAGGTGCCAACTGTAGGTCTGTTAAAGCCAGGACCTGGCAGCGTGAGGCAGCCCCAGCCACGTTCATGCCTTGTCCCAGGTACCATCTTGTGCCCGAATATGAAGTCAAGCAGGAGAGCACAATGCAAGAGAGAGAACCGAGCGGCAGGAACTGATTTTAAGGTGTGTGTATCAGCCGTGGCAGGACTGCAGAAAGATGTCAGCGAAGTTATTATGACTGGGCAGGAATTCTGGACTAGATGCTGGGGAGATAAGGGGGGCTGAGGTGCAGATTTGTGAGGAGGGCACGTGAGAGAGCTCAGATTATTGTAGCGGCAACCTTTGAAAGGCATGGATTAGGTTATTGAGGCAATTTTCATTTGCTGGGCACCCCCATCCTGTAAGTTTTATGCAAACAGTGGGTTAGACAGAGGAGGGACATTTTCCTACTTGGGGTTTAGTGAGTTCCTAACAAAAAACCAGTTCAGTATAAATTAGTTAAAAAGTCGGTCAGTCATGAGGCACAGGCGTGGTTAGCAGATGTTCTCAGTTATGGTTCTTGCTATGTCTGAGAAGGAACCCTGTGAGCCAGTCTCACTTTATGACTTAGAAGGGAGGAAAGTTGAACAGCTTCTCCCAAAGTTTTTCCCCAATTGCCCTCCCACAAAAATGTGTTTCTGGAAAGAGAAGAGAATGTCTGTGTTTTCAGCCTCACACCATAAAATGTTTTTAAGCTCATGGGCATGTGTTAAAAAGGGCCCGCTAAAAGACTGCAAACTTGGTTGGAACATTTCTCTGCACAAATTTGCTCAAGGATTTTTTGTACAGATGAATTCAAAGAGTCTGCTTTCCACCGAGTGATCGTGAAATGTCTGAGCCTTCTCACTCCTACAGAGGCAGCTGAACTGATTCACAGCACCTGAACACAGATCAGTTCAGACATCTTTTGCTGTCCACTCCAGTTTGGTGGCTTTTGGTGCACTCCCTGTGTGCCACTATTACCTCCACATGTCAAACACATCACTGCTATGCTGTGGAAGCATCTTTGCTACAGTTATGTCTTCACTGGCAGATGAAGACAGATTTTCTTGCAGGGTGGACACGATTGTTTGCAGCCATGCAGATGTGGCTGCATTAAATGATGTAACTGTGTGCAATCCATCAGTTTCTGTAGGTTGTTGGCTGTTTTTACCTTGTATAATTGATTAGCTAGATCATTGTAGAAAACACAGCTGGAACAAACGCTGAGATTTCACTGTGAAAGGTAGATGAGAGACTTTGGCTGATCTCCAAAAGCCACATCATGATGAATACTGTAACTTCAGGATTGCAGAGACAGTCAATAAAAAACTCTTATTGCACTGTGAGAAAGACACATGTAAAAAGTACACAGTGTCACTAAAACAATGCCCAAGGACAGAGCAATGTATTCTTCCTCAGTGTTATTTAATCACTGGCAATTTATACAAATTAAAATTCCAATGAGATACACAGTCAGGAATTCACCTCAGTTGCTACCTCAAGTGCACATTATGGCTGTGTTGTCCAGGTGAATATTCAAGCATTTGTCATTTCCTGCATAACTATGGACACAGACTGGGGTTTTTTAGTAGTGAAAACACAGCTGAGAGAGATGCTACCAAAATGCAGAACATGAGACTTTTGTATAAGATAATGTGATGCTCCCCTTTAGCATCTCTCTTCTAAGACTTCAGAGTTTTGTGTGAATGTTTTATCAACAAGAAATACAGAATTTGTTTCAATAGTTTATCCTTTTCTCTATCAGTAGATTGCATATTTTATATTTTTCCATTTCGTTTAGTAAGTGGAAGCCATGTGTTCTAGAAATTTCTCTTTCCATTAGTGCAAGGCAGAAATTCAGTGATGAGTGAATTCACGTGTACTGCATGTGCTTTGGCAAGACAGATGGATTTTTTAGACTCTGCAGTTGAGTGGTTTTAAAATTCTTGAGAAGTCTGCACCTATGGACCCCAAGCATTTTGTAGTTGGCCCAGGACACATACTGCATCCCTTCTACTCGAATATGCTGATTTAGTTGTCTAATAGTTATGTGACCACATTCTTGTCTCTCAGATGTTTTAATGTACAGAAATTACGTTACTCTAAGCCAGACTTTGGTATCTCAGCACCTATTAGATATCTGCATGGAAGTCATACTCTTGTATTTAAAATTCAATAATACATTCTGAGGGTTTTTTTGTTCCCAAATGAACACGATGCTGTCTTCACCTTCCCAAATTTTAGTTTCCTATTCGGATTACAGTATTCATCCAGGATGAATATGATCCAGGATGAATATGATCCAAGGATCCTACATTGAGCAGGTTTGCAGAAAAAAAAAGCTGCTAAAAATTAGTGAAGTAATTCTGTGTCACACACATAGCAAATATTAATCTGCTGCTCTAGAGTATTAGAAAGATGCCAGCTCATGCTTGACCATTCTCACTGACATGTTTTGACTTTCTCTTTTTTTAGTACCTGCATGCAAATGGGATTGTGCATCGGGACTTGAAGCCAGAAAATCTTCTCTATGCAACACCAGCACCAGATGCACCACTAAAAATTGGTGAGAAGCATTAAATGTGTTCTTCCCTAATACCTTTGCATAAGTGGTATGTGCTGACTGATGTTTGGACTACATGTATCTCACAATCACTTTATTTGAAGCCAGTGCTTATACTCAAATGAACAGCATGTTACTTCAGCAGCACAGCTGTGCATGGTGGTTTTAAAACCAATGCAAAACTAGATGCTTGCTTAGAGAATTTATAGCCAAAATCGAGCAGAATATGGCAGAGAATAAAGCACTGGGAACAAGAAGGATCATGAGACCAACATACATCTCTGTGCACCACTACTATGCCCCTTTTTTTTCTGTTAAGCTAGTATTTGAAGAGGAAGGATACATTAGCATGAAAATGAAATGTGTAGGTAAGTGGGAGGAAGGGAGATTTGAGGGAAACAAAGAGATCTTTGCAAAGAGCACATGGAAGCTCTCTGGAGCATGGTCAGCTCCACAGTAGGGGTGAGGAGGGACAAGGTGAGACCAGGCTCTCCTGATCAGGGCTGTATTGTGCCCGTTCGGTTGGGGATGGCAGACTTACGAAGAGTACAACCTCTAAAATTCTGAGCATGCCTAGTTTTTGCAATGTTTCTGAGCCATATGTAGCCATTTGGAAGTGCCTGGTGCTCCCTTACTGGGGAGCCTGGGACCATGCAAGGGGTGAGTGTTTCCACGGTCATCAGGCTGGCATTCATCATGGCAAATTTGGAGCCAAATTTCCATGAACTGGCCTCAAGCTATTTAGTATAAATTTCTAGGAACATCTTGCTTCTCAGGGTGATGGTATCTTAATTTATATCTTGTCCTAATTCTTAATCTTTCCTGGAAAGGCTCTAAACTTGATAATTTAATGCAGCACCAGTGGCTTTGGTTTGACGTCCAGAGTGTGTAGGGCTTTTGAAACATTTCCTAAATGCCATGATTATTCATCTTCCTGGTAAAGTCATTGCCATGTTTAAATTGAAATCCAGTTTACATTGAGAGGCAGTGTCTATAAAAGTAAACTGTTTGTCTGATTAGATAAATAATAATACATGAAGGATATTTAGGGACAAGTGACCTATTTTCATCCTGATCTTGAGTCAAAACATTCCCTTTCATTTTCAATTTAACAAAACAAAATCAAATACTTTTATTTTGAGTTTTTAAGGCAAAGGTGATTGTCATCACCTAAATTGGAATTTGAAGAAGTTCCGTTTATTCTCAATGAAAATTAAGAGTTGTGTGGACTTCAATTTTTATGCCTTCTAAAAGTGAGTCATTCAAGTCTGATGTAAAATGTCATAAGGCCCTTGTCCTCCAAGCAGTAATTGAGGGTGGAAACATTGCAGAAAGGATGATCAATACTTCTTCTGGCACCATCTTCACGCCCCCTAGAAGCCCTCTGTCAAAATACTGCTGGGATTTTGTCTTGCACACTCTGACCCCTATCCAAAAAATCAACCCAAAATTGTTCTGATAATTTTATTGCATTACTCACACAGTGGAAACTGAATATATACCTAAAATATATTTCTGGATCTCTGCTTGTATGCCCTTAGGCCTCCCACTGTACTTTGTGCAGTTTTCAAAATAAAATACAAGTTACATTTCTGTCAAGCAAGAGCCAGGAAAGCTCATTTGTACAGCAAATTTTGCTTCTGGATTGCAGCCTGGGTAGATTCTTTAAAATAATGCTTATCTCTGGAAATGTCAGTGCTGTTCATTTAACATATAAAAGTTCTTTTAATTGTATATAGAATGCAAAAAACACATTATTACAGGAAGTAAGAACATTAATATCCTTTAAAAATCTTAACAGCTGACTTTGGACTTTCCAAGATTGTAGAAGATCATGTGACCATGAAGACAGTGTGTGGAACTCCAGGATACTGTGGTATGTGGTTTCATTACTTACATTTGCTTTCAGAACTGTAGAGGCAAAGGAAGGTGGGCTTTGGAGAAGACCATGAGATTACTCTGTTACGTCGTAGCACAGCTGATAATGCAATTCAGGTGACATGTCCATTACCTTGCATGACATTGCCTGCCCAGCACACAAAGGTGCCAAGCCTGCTTTAGAGCAGCACCTAATTCAAGTCCAATTGGTTTCATAAAACTGCATTTCACCTATTAGTTGTTAATGTTCTGGTTGTCTTCTTCCCTTGTGACAGTTATACCACAAATTCCATACACCTGTAGTTAATACTTAGCTCTTTTTATGCCCTTCTTTGTATACTATTAAAATAGGATAAGGCTTATTCAGAGCCCTCAGACTTATGTCAACTTGGTGGGAAGGACTAAGGCTGAATACCTCTGCAGAGAGGAGAAGAAAGGAGCTTTGTGCCTATAGTCATGGACCTGCAATACTTGATTTACAACTCAAGTTAACTGACCATGCAGAATTCCTGGTGCCCGGAAAATATTCAAGCGTTACTTTCCAGAATTGGAGGAAACCCAGGAGAAATACTGTTTAAATGCCAAATTAAACTATGAATAATTGATGGTTCCAGGGTGCCAGCTCCCACATCCTGCCCACCCATCTATCAGCAGCTTCTCCAAAAGGACACAGTAATAAAAACACATACTGGAGTCTGGATACTTTGGCATCAGGACTTGACAATCTACAGTCCTTGGGATGTGGAGAATGGTGCAGAGGACTGAAAGCAAGAATATGGTCACAGAGAACTTAGTTTGCTGCAATGCTGTGCTTTAAGTAAATTTAACAAGAGGAGCATAAGTGATTTCTGAGAGTAGCACAAAAAATTAAGCCAGTGCAAAGCAGTGATTCACGATCAGTCTGTTACAGGCAACATCTAAACTAACAGCAATGTGTCAGACAAATCCATTCACCAAAAGCAAACTTTTGGAAGTCTTAATATTACTGAAAGGCCTTCTGTTCATGGCTGTGCAAGTGTAATGTGGGAAGGGGAAGAGATTGCAGACGTGCTGCAGGATTGATGCACGTAGGTACAGCAAGCCTACTATGTTCCAGAAATGTGGCAGCCATCCCACGTGCATCATAGATCCAGTGGGACCAGGGTCCTTGAGGTGTGCTTGTCAAGCTGCTTGGGCAGACATTGACTCCTCTTTACTGTTGCAGAGCTAGAGTCCCCCAAAACTGCCTGGTTTTTCCATCTGCTCCTCACTGCAGCAAAAGCAATTGCCCAAAATGGCCTGTCTTTCCTTCCAACTAAAACAGAATATCAAAAATAAAGTGCTAAGTGAATAGAATTATACAATCATCAGGGTAGAAAAAGACCTCCAAGACTGTCAAGTCCAACCTCTGACTGAACACCACCACGCCCACTAAAACATGGCACTAAGGGCCATGTCCAGTCATTTCTTGAACACTTCCAAGGATGCTGATTCCACCATCTCCCTGGACAGCCATNTTCCACCACTGGACAGCCATTCCAATGCTTAACCACCTTTTCTGTGAGAAGATTCTTTCTAATGTTCAATCTGAACCTCCCCTAGTGCAGCTTGAGGCCATTTCCTCTGTCCTATCACTTGTTACCTGGAAGAAGAAGCCGACCCTCACCTCCCTACAACCTCCTGTCAGGAAGTTGTATGGAGTGATAAGGTCTCCCTTGAGCCTCCTTTTCTCCAGGCTGAACCCCCCACCCTCCCTCAGCTGCTCCTCTTAGGACTCATTCTCTACACTTTCATCAGCTCCATCGCCCTCCTTTGGATATGCTCCAGCCCCTCAATGTCCTCCCGGTCGTGAGAAGCCCAAAACTGGACACAGGATTCGAGGTGTGGCCCCACCAGTGCCCAGCACAGGGGGATGGTCACTGCCCAGGTCCTGCTGGCCACACTGTTGCTGACACAGGCCAGGTGCCCTTGGCCTTCTTGGCCCCCAGGCACAGCTGGCTCATGTTCAGCTGCTGCTGACCAGCACTCCCAGATCCTTTTCCACCAGGCAGCTCTCCAGCCACTTTTTCCCCAGCCTGTAGCACTGCAGGGGTTGTTGTGACCCAAGGGCAGGACCTGGCACTTGTACTTCTTGAACCTCATGCCACTGGCCTTGTCCCATGGATCCAGCCTGTCCACATCTCCCTGTAAATCTTTCTAGTCCCTGCCCAACTTGGTGTCTTCTGCAAACTGACTGAGGGTGCACTCCATCCCCTTGTCCAGATCATGATGAAGCTATAAAACAGGGTTGGCCCCAACACTGAGCTCTGGGGAACCCCACTGGTGACCAGCCACCAGCTGGATGTAACTCAATTCACCAACACTCTCTAGGTCCAGATATCCAGCCAGTTTTTCATCTGGTGACACTGCACAATCACAATTTGAAATCAAAGTCCACTTCTCATTTTATTCTGGCTCTGTTTGGCATGACTTCTATTGTTTTATATTCAATGAAGGGAATCATTTGCCTAATTAAGGGCTTAAAGGGGCAGGTTTTAACTTTTCTTTTAAAAAAGACGTGAGTGTGCATGGACTTTAATTGACTTTTTTACTTATTTCTCCACTCAGCTTTCATGTTACTGACAAGTGTTTTGTCATCTGCAGCACCAGAGATACTACGGGGATGTGCCTACGGCCCTGAGGTGGACATGTGGTCCCTGGGGATTATCACCTACATCCTGTAAGTGCAGACAAGATTACAGGGTGGTTCACCTTTTAGCACCCACAGGATTTTATGACATTATGAAATTGGAAAAGATGAGATCCTGAACTTTAATTATTACATTCCTAATCTTATTGAAGTAAGTCAAATCCTAGAGGAGCATGGCAAAACACTTAGTTTGAATATTTGGTAGACATAAAACTTCTTCCTGATGGGCAGCAAGATCTGTGCAGGGTCATGCTGTTAATGTGAACGAGCAGCAGCGAAACTGCTGAAAGCAAAAATGCAAGGCTGAAAGTGTCAGAAAGCATCAGGTGGTTTCTTCTCTTTCACACACACTGTGAGAGATCCGGAGTAGCTTCTTGACTACAGATGGGACAAGGAAAAGTTAAAGGGCTTGCAATAGCTTGGCAGTGCCTGAGGATGTTCCCAAATGCAGCTGCCCCATCTGTGTGGGACACAGACACTGCTAAAGCCACAGCTGCAGCATCAGTGTGCCTGTCTCACGGCATCTCAGCCAGGAGGCTGGGAACAGCCCTGCACTCCCTCTCTGTATCAGTCTGATGGGCTAAATGATTAGTACTGGAGTGTTTTATTTCTTACAACATAACAAAAGACCCTGCTGACAGAGGGCTATGAGGAATGCTGGCCATACACATTTTAAACAGTTAAAGTTGCAGCTATGGACCAAAGATTTTTAACAGTTCTCTAAAAGCAGGCATTTGTGTCTATGTCTTATTGTGGCTAGTCATGATTCAATTGGTAAGCTCTGTAGTTATTTTATTTTATGGATTGAATCTTTCAAAGGAAGATTGTTGAGAAGGGAAAATTACATACGATGTATTGACACTTTTCTTTATGGGAGAATAATTATGAGACTTAATTTAGTCCCTTGGCAATGACAATGCTAAAATTACTTGTGTAGTTATGTATGATACTTGTAGGATGCCTTTTATGGGAAGAAAATGATATTTTATACATGTGCATTAAAGACATGGAGGATTTTATACATGTGGGCCATTATCTTTCCCCTGCTAAGATTAACTGTATCCATCAAGTACAGTGTGCAACAATACAATTCTTTTCATTTTTTGCAAAGAAAGAATTACATTCTCTAGAGTTTATACTAAAAGTTCATGTAAGGATATATAAATGCTCTGATGGTAATGTCAGAAAACATCTTTTGTTCTTTGCATAAGCTTCAAAGAGTTCACAGGTCCCCTTTTGGGTGCCTGTAAATAAAAGTCTACAATATTCTGATTTGCAATTTTGTTTTCTGCTCCTTTTAAAACGTGTATCTTTGTCTCACTAAAAATCTGGTTTAAGATGCAGACCTTGTGTTGAAGATCACATCTCAGAAATTGCCTGCCAGGTGCTCTTTTCTTGTCACCTCTAGGATTTCCATTCATGCCAGAGGGATGTGAATGTTGCCAACAAGGCAGTCCTTAAGATTGGAGAGTGACTTTTGTTGTCCCTTTACAAAGCCATCTAGATTAAGTTATGGCCTTTCCTAGTTATTTAAGGCATAGGGAAGTTGTTGCTCTTGAAACTTAGATCCTTTCTTAAGCAGAACTTGTTTTCAAGTGTAGGCAAGCTCCAACCAAGCTCCAGTCAATTCCTGCTTGGACATATGGAGTCACATTTTCTACAAACAGCTTTTCAAAATCTTCCAGCTGTTCAGGAGGTGCTCCCAAGCCACCTTAAACCTCTGCATTGTTGTAAACACAAGTGTGTCAGTTCCTGCTCTGGGTGGGGCACCATCAGCACAGACACTGTTTTATTCATCCTCCTGATCCTGTCCTACTCCCACCTCGAAATCCAATTTAATCTACAGGAACAATCCAGGCAAAAACCCACCTGGCTGTCTCTTCCATTTAGCTTTAACAGTGTTCCACATTTAAAATTCTTCTGTTGCCTATGGAGCTTTGAGGATCAATATGTCTGGTGGATTAGAAACTAACACCAGGAAGGTACAAGTAAAATAACTATTTCATTAAGCCTGGAGCCTAAAGGACAATGTTGCATGTCTCAGACTCATACTTCGGTAGAGGAAGTGCACCTATATAGAATTTAAAAATTACGTTCCTGCATGTGCCCCAAAATGGACTGTATGTAAGAGTTAACAAACATTGCAGAATATCTGCATAAAACTGTATCTTGTCGTTAATCAAAGTGGATTTACCATTTCACTGAGAGAAACTTTGACACATATTTTGACAGAACAGTTTTCCTTGAGGCAAATTATATTAAGACCTATTAATATAAGGGTCCTCATTCTAGAGAAGCCATTTGTACAGTTTTAAAAGGCAAGAGGAACAGTCCTTTTGTATTCCTACAGCAGGTTAGAAATCCTTCTGCATATTTGATATGCAAATAGTGGTCAACAAATACAGATGCTTTGCCTGTAGTTGAAATTGCATGGATTTAATTAAAGGTGTTTTTTTAACAAGTTACTTAAAAGGGCACAAAACACCATCTGGTCATTTTTAATTGTTTTTGAAGTTGTTTACATTGACTTTTTCTTTATTTGTAGATAATTGATTAAAAATGAATAACCATAATAAAATCATAGTTCAAAATAAAATGAAATCAAGAGCAACCACAGTAGGTCTTGCCTTGATTTAATTAATCTAATATGAAATTGCACCTCTAGTTTTACTCATCTATTTTGGCATTTAGCAAAAAAAAAAAATCTATCTGCTGAAATGGATTTTTACATAGAAGTATACCTAAAGAAATTATTAGTAAGAAAACAGTATGTGAGAATAGTGAGTTGGAGTGAAAATAGAGAGTTCACTAAGGAGGCTTCCAACAGAGTCACAGCAAGGCTTCATCCTGTTCTTACTGTCCTCAGTTACCTGGATCCAAAACCCCGTCTGGGCTGAGCCAGTGAGGGGCCCTTGCTCTGGGATGTTCTGTGGGGACAGGAATGACCTGCTGCAAGCCCAGAAATGGTGGTGGGAGAGGCAGCAAACAGGAGGGGAACAGCAGGGGGACTCTGGCTGGCTACCACCTACTGAAGCACACAGTGTTTGGAGGCTGGATCCTTGTGTTTTAATACACCTCTGCCAGACTTGGAAAAAGAGTGTGCCCGGAATGTGCTTACAACGAGGTGTTTCTCCTCTTCAGCACTGGAATGTGGTGCAGCTGTTCCACCCACGGCTACACACCACTCCCAAAACCACATTTCTGCCTTGAACCTCAGCCTCCTTTTTCAGGACAGTAAGCACATTGATTTGTGTTTAAAAGTATAAAAACAAGTTAGAAATGTAAGGTTTTTCTAGACTTCTTGCTGTCTTGATCTTTATGATCTGTTGTTGTTTTCCTCTCATCATCTTACTGCTTGTTGCATTTCCTGGGGGCAGAGCAGAAGATAGACTTTCTGTTAAGCTCAGATCACATACTGGTTGAATAGAAAATTCACTTTAGAATATCTGGTTATGTGTACAGGCATGGGTAAAGTGCAATGAAGCGATAAAAAAGAACATTATATAAATGGAAATCACTTCTATGAGTTTGCTTTCCCTGAGGCCAGCAGTGTGGATCTCTGCTGGGATCTGTATTATTCAACACATCCATAAATGCAGTCATTAGTGAGATCACAAGATTTCTGGGTTGTATGTAGGTTACCTAAGTAAAAACGAGGGCTGGTCATGAAAATTTAACAGAGATTTTTACATATTGTGGATGGTAGGATGAAAGAACACACAGGGATGAGCAAAATCAAAAATCAGTCCTAAGTGGACATATTAAAACTTCAAACGTCACAGGTAAAATGGATTTTCTCAGCTAATTCCTGTTCCTCTGGCAAGAGTTACGGGGTTGGGATAAAAACTCTATGACCCTGTGTTAACAGTTCCAATTAAACACATGTGAAAATAGAAAATTTGCAATTTGAAAAGCCTTTTCCAATGCTTATAAATACTTATGACCACATTTCTCTCTGCTCTGTAGCATTACGAGTTTGTGAGTACACACAGGTCTGGTTTCCCAAAGGGATCTACAGGATACAAAATAGAGAGAAATACTGCCATTAACTCTTTCTAACAACCCAAGACTAATTAATCTTTGATAAATTTATTTCTTTTTTGTCCTTGCAGACTTTGTGGCTTTGAACCATTTTACGATGAAAGAGGAGATCAGTACATGTTTAAGAGAATCCTGAACTGTGAATATGACTTTGTGTCCCCCTGGTGGGATGATGTGTCTCTGAATGCCAAGGATTTAGTAAGTAAAGCAAAAAAGAGACTGGAGTATTTAGTATTGCTGCCAGGAGAAAGAGTCCATTTTAGGGTGGGGGCAGAATAATCAGTTAATTGATTGCTCATAATTGTTTCTTCTTATCTTTGATACACTGTAGTGCTGTTAAATATCCCTGCTAGCCCAGTGCTGTAATTTTGCACTCAGAACCATGGATATTCTGGTTCTTCTGTGAAGTAAGCCACAGATTGCTGGCAGCTGCCTGCCTTTCCTTCCAGCTCTGAAGTGTTTCATCACTCCTCTTTTCCTGGCAACCACCTTCAGGGGAATGTAGAAACAAGCCCTTTATTTTGTGCAGTTTTCAAGTCTGAACTTTGGGGGAAGAATATAAAAAGGAATGAAACTTTTCCCCTCCTGCTTTTTCTGACATATTTTTTCTGTCCATTTAAGCTTTTTTTTTAGTAGGTGAGGAAAGACTGATTACTTTTAAATATGGTCCATTAGCAAAATGCAAGGGCTGGCATGCTATCTGCACTGTATTCTTTTATTACTGGATAAAGTAATTTGGATCCAGGAGACACTGATCTGCAGAGATAGGTATGCTTGAGTCTGACTTCTGTCAATAATAACTTGCATAATGCAGTTATTTCATTAGCACTGAAAACACAAAGTGCTCTGTTCCATATTACTTATACAAACTGTGCCATAAAACACTACGAAATTGGTGTTAGTGAAGTACTTCAGGATGTTTCACATGGAAGGACTGTAGAATTTCAAAGTACTTTTTTGTTGGTTTATGAGATGTGAAGTTTTTCTGAAGTCAAAAAAATGTCATTTACTGCCAGTTAAAGAGCAGCCTGCAGGTAAGGTTTTTGTCCAAACTGCTCCGCGCTGTTTTGGTACAGTAAAGCTCAAAGTTTCAGGTTCTAGGACTGTATAGCAAGCTGTAGATAGGGAAAAAGACCATGACTCTTGAAACTCATGCTCTTGGTGGTTCTGGGGCATTCAGTTGAAGTGATTTGTTTAACTTGACCTCTTCCTTGGAGACAAAACCAGTATTCACCACGATGCCTGTTCTCCTGCACACACTTCAGGGCACCCTCTTCCTTTAATAGCTCTTTGTAGGGAAATATCAGAGAACTCTAAAGCAAGTTTTCCCTCACCCTTGGGCACAGAGGAGCAGTGGAGCCCTGTGCCATCACTTGCACTCTGCTCCAAGAGGGTCTGCAGTCAGGAGAGCTGGGTAAGTGTGCCTCTGCAGAGGCACACATCTGTGTACTTTGTTACTCCATCCTCACTTTTTTTTTAAAACTCCACTTGTCCAGAAATACAGCAAAACCCATGGAATGTGCTTGACTGGATACACTTTGTATCCAGCAGTTTGTACCATGTCCAGTCCCAGGGCTTTGTTAGCAGTGCCTTTTCCCCAAAAATGTCCTACTGTTGTGTTTGGAGCAGTGCAGCTTTGCTGGCCTTGGTGGCAGAAGGAATGGTGTAAACAGCATTTTAGAGAGGGCTAAGGGAGAAATACTTTTGCAGTGCTTTTTAGTTTAGTTCTTGTGTACATGAGGTTTTGCAGTGACCGGAGAAGCATTTCCTTTGTGATGTACCTGACAGGGACTGCGTGATCTGCACAAGCTGCATACTGTAATTAAAACTTCCCAATCCAGTTTATAGCTTGCCCAAATACAAAGTAGAGATCCTGCTCAGAGAACTGCTTGGTTGGGGTTATTTTGAGAACCTCTTAGGGTTTACGTGGCAATTCAGACATGCAACAGCCTGTGAAAGATACAGGTCAGCTACACTGGTACATACTCTTAACATGTTGGTAACCAGTTGATTCTTTCTCTTCTCTCTTCCCTCTTAGTGGCTGTCTTATTCAGATGTTTTTTATGGAGGACCAAGAAATGCCAGAAGCAAAATTCTTACAAAGACACAAATGCAAATTCTTGTTGGTTTCTTAGAATGTGTCACCTAAGATGCTTCCCAAACCAAGACCAGAGCCCCAAAATGCAAAACTAGGTAAATCTAAATGAAGAGAAAGATTGACAGTCTTTTGTATTTCTTGCTTGCGATGCAGGTTAAAAAGTTGATTGTTTTAGACCCCAAGAAACGCCTCACCACTCTGCAGGCTTTGCAGCACCCATGGGTCACAGGGAAGGCAATAAACTTTGCACATATGGACAACGCACAAAAGAAACTTCAAGAATTCAATGCTCGGCGTAAACTTAAGGCAAGTCTCTGCACATAGTCTCTGTTTTGGCTATGAAAGCATGCAATTAAATTAG
The DNA here is from genome assembly GCA_013400975.1 of Atrichornis clamosus. NCBI lineage: Eukaryota > Metazoa > Chordata > Aves > Passeriformes > Menuridae > Atrichornis > Atrichornis clamosus. Next base: position 88,875 of record WBMZ01013068.1, read on the forward strand.
TAGCCTTGCAGAAACCTTGCACATTTTTTGAGGACAACATTCCCTAGTGGTGTGGAAGCTTTTTATTTAAGATGACTGATGAAGATTGAAGAAGTTTGAAGCTGATTTAGTCGATGACTGAAGCCAAAAAAATAAAAATGCATGAAGTTGATTGAAAACTCTGTCTACACAGATAGAACTGCTGAGGATGTACATGCCTTTCACAAAGTCCTTACCTTCCTTCTTTTCTTCCCTTCTTCCTTCCTTGCTTCTGTCCATCCATCTGTCCTGTACTGCTTGTGCATCCTTAGAGTACTGGCCAGAAAGAACAACATTCTGAGTAATTTCTTAGTGAGCATCCATAAATCTGGAAGAAATGGTCCATATTTTGGTCCCTAAATCACCCTGAATTACTGTACCTATCAATACAAAGCAGGAGGTTTAAGCCATCCTTCTGTCTGTAGCAGAGTCAGCATTTCAGATGTGTAGGTCCATAAAATGTCCCCAGGATGCTCCTTTACCATCCAGGCTATACATCTACCATGGGAAGAAGCAGGGAAACATCTTTAGGTGCAAACAGCAGGCAACTGGGCAAATGACTGACACAACGTCAGGAAACTGCTTCTCCCCTAATCGCATTTTCAGTTGTTAAAGATTTGTGTCTGCTCAGGAGATACTTCCAGGGATACTTCAGCACAGAAATTATTAGAAGCAGATACTGAAGCTGCCCTTGTAGCCCTGGAGAATAAGAGCAAAGAGCAATTTAACTGAGAGCTTTACAAAATCCCACACAAAACCCAATTCACAAAAATACCTGAGCCTTAACTTTGGCTTTGCTTTTTTTTTCAGTATTAGTAAACTGTGACAGAGAATCCCTACAGGGTAAAGAAAAATGGTTTGTCATTTACAAAGGTCTAAGGGATTGTAGATATAATTCACGTTGATGTTTTTATTTTGTTTCTCTTTATATTTTTACACCTTTGATCACCAGCAAATTTTTTTGAAGCTCAGTTTATTTAGTTCCCTACAGCCAATCAATTTATTATTTTGTGATTAAAAGCTATTGTCTTTTATAAGTTTATTTCTTAATTCTTTTCTGTTAAAAATTAAATGACCAAATCTACAGTTATTAAGAGTATTGACTGAAGTTAGCAGTTAATGTAGAGTTAATAGTTTTCCACAAATATATCTGTAAAATAAACCATAAATATTTAGACAATTAATTCCTAGTAAAAAGAATAAGAACAAAGCAGAAACCCAAGTAGTGAGTACATGCTTTAGTTCTTGTTTTGTTAGTAACAATAATATGTAATTTATCTTCTCTTTCCCAACATGAAAGTCCATCAGCAGGCTTTCTTTATGTAAAGACTTATTTTTATAGAATGACTCTACAGTCAGGATTTGGTTTCTCATAGACTCTTTTGAGTTTGTTTTATAAACATCCACATAGCTTGTCAGAGTAAATTACATTAAAAGTATCTTTAGATGTTATAGTATCATTGAGTAGCCTGTTCTGTTTGTAGTTTTCTAAAGTCTTCCCACCACTAATGTGGATATATGTTATTTTTCTTTTAAGATAGTCTCTCACTTTCAAAATTCTTGCCACTTCTATTGGTTTATGCCTTATACTATTTCTTTATAATCTGTATTAGCTGATTATTTTATATCAACAATGTCTATGTAGCCTGTTTTTCATGAGCATCTTCTATTTTTCCTTTTTATTTCTTTGTGGGGTTTTTTTTTGCTTGTTTATTTTTATTTTCTTTTTTTTTCTTTTGTGTCATTACCTCTCCAAAGCATCCACAAAACTTGCTATACTCTTCATCTCTTCCTGCGCTCCCACTTCTTTGATATCTAATCAAAAGCTGTCAAGTCAAAAATAGTTGTCATACACAGAGATCAGCATTTCTTTTCCTCACCTCTGTATGTCTGTTTTTTTCAGGCAATAAAACTCTTCACAGCAAGGGCTAATATAACTGTCTTCATGTGTGTCTTCATTTTGTGATATTTTGTGTGATATAAGAGCCTACTCCCATGCAAACCCAACACACCCCAATGTGTATTTTTATATGTATATACTTAGGAAGTTGCCCATGTGCTCTGCACCATCGTGCTTGGCATATGCAGTAGTGCAATAGTGATAAATCTTGTGTTCCTTTGTGAAATTTTCATGGAATAATCAGTGATAATACTGTTATTGTTATGACGGAAGATGACTTTCTTTTTTACCATCTAACTTCAACACGGGACACCTGAAGTAATTTCAAAAAAAAAAAAAAACAAACAGCATGTACAGCTGAAAAAAAAAGTCGTGTTCCTGTTGTCCAACCTTGTGAAAGCAGCACTTTTAAACCTCAACCCAGTATTCCAGGTGGCCTCCTAAATCCGCCCAGGCCCAGGCAGGTATCCAAATGTGACATTACCGTGAAGACTAAACACGGTTGCATTCCCTAAGGGGACAGACCATGGCCTTAAAGGAATGTTTGCTTGGTCCTCTCTCTCCCAGGCTGCAGTGAAAGCCGTGGTGGCCTCCACGCGCCTCGGCAGCGCCAGCAGCCACAGCGCCCACGACGGCCACAAGCCCAGCCCGGCCGCCGCCCGCGACGCCAAGCCCGCGGAGAAACCCTCTCAGGAAGCAGCAGCAGCAGCAGCAGCTCCGGAAGAAATGCCTTAGGTCGATGTGCTCACGTGTGCCAGCAGAGATGTGTCATTTCATACACCAGCTACCTTGTCATTCAGCAAGAGAGATTAGTAAGCTTGGCCTCTCTGGTTCTGCTTCGGGGTGCCAAACGCCCCCGCTGGTGATCCTATCTTCAGTGCATGTGACTGCTTATGAAAATAGTAAACTGTTCCATTAGGCATGTCATGGAAACAGTAATTTGCAGTAATACCGGCAGGTGAAAACATGGGGATTATTAACTACCTACCATAACGTGTATACTTCATCTATCTAGTGTTCCTAGGTAGCATTTGAAACAAAATGCTGTTCCGTTTGGTTTTATGGAAGTAGGTGTCTTATCTATGTTGTGAGTTTCTTTGAACTGTTTCCTTCCAGATTCATAGTCCTTCAGCAGACAAAATGGAAGGAAATACCAAACCAATGCTTTTAAAACTGATGTATGAAACAATGCTTTTTATCTGTAAAATTGAAAAAGTATTTGGGGATTTACATGCAAAAAAAAACATTCCACTACTTCTGGGAAGAAATTGAAATGGTAGTTCCACTGGGCATGAAAACGTACATTGCTCAAGCTTGCATTGAGAATGCCTTATTCTGACTTTTCCTGTTTATATACAGTATTTTAATAACAACCAAATTTACTCAGATTTCTGCCATTTCATTCCGTAGTAAAGTGTTGGCAAAACAAAACCATAGACTAAACAAGGATTAGAACAGATGCAAATTTTTGGCATACCATTATATTTATTCATTAAAATTCTAAACTCTGCAGCTAGGAGACATTTTATAGGCCCTAAAGGAATAATCTGCATTTAAATAAGTTGTAAATGCTTGAAGGAAGCTATTCCACAACTTACTGATTTCGCTTTGGGGAAACACTCTTATGCAAGGTCTGGGAGCAAGTAGTATGAGCTAGTTGGTTCCTGGGTAGTTTAACCTCATGAGTGAGCAGTTTCCACTTGTCAGCGTAATTAGTCCATGTTTTCCTAGTGAACCCCTCCTCTAAAGTGATCCACCAGCAATCTTGCACCCACCCAGAGCTCCTGTGTCTTGAGTTAGCAGCTGTGTGCATCTATCAGCTTGCAAAAGTAGGGTCAGGCTCTTCAGCTATCTTGGTGTTTTTGTTGAACGTAATTGATAGGAACTGAAAAACTACCGTGCATCAGTATGTATGACCACTTACACTTGTTTGTTATCTATTTGACAGCATGTGACTATTGTACTGATATATTACAGAAATGGCAAAAAGAACCTGATGTACAAAAATGTCATTTGTGCTTGTTAAACCTTTTAGTACTGGTAGTTACCTAACATCCTAATACAACCATTGTTCCTCTTTTGCTTTAATTGTTTTTATGTTGTTGTTAGGCCTTGCACAACTTGCCTTGAAAAATTATAGCAGCTACTGAAAAAACAAGACTTTAATAAAACATTCAATAGCTACATTTCCTGATGAAATTAAAGGATAATACAATGTTATTCATATGGTAGATTTAATAAATAAAATGTGCTCTAAATTAATATATAAAGGAAGATTAAAGACACTGTCTTTACTGGGTGAGAATGCATGCTAATTAATCTATTATACTTGAGATTTTTTTATGCATTTCTTAGAGCTCTTTGAACTTATACAAAAAGTTTTGCTAACTAATCAGGGTTGAAATTAAAAGTACATGCATCCATGTGCTTTTCAAGGGACACTTTTACATCAGCTAAAACAGCTGGTGGGGGCATGGCAGCTGTGTGCAAACCAAGAAGACATTTTTGCAGATTTTTCCCTTGAAACCAACTACAGTAAGACTAATCACTTTGGAGAGGATGATAGGTACATTCTCCTGTCTCACATTTTACTGTCTTACTCCTGTGAGGTGACTGCAGGAAAAATGCAATTCTCAGCAGAAGTACTCCCAGTTGATTTTAAAGTTGTTTTTTGCTAAATTATACCATAGCATATAATAACTATGAACTGATGCCATCCAACAGGAGACCTCCCTGTGACAGCATGATCTCAGAGGCACCTCCGTTTTGTGCATAAGGGCTCTGGGGCTTCTGTTGTTTTTTCACTTGGCTTTCTGTTATTACACTGAACATTAAGCAATCAGGATGTCTGTGCTGATTGATTACCAGTATGTGACTCAGAAAAGCACTCTGCCTGGCTGATATATTTGATGTATGACTGCACTAGGGTGTGTGCATGCAGTGGAAGACAGGAGTGTTGCCTGCATTGGTTTTGTCTGAAAAATCACATCCTGGTGGCATCTGCTGTAATTCAGGCAGGGAAGTGCAACATCAGTGTCTTACTGTGCTGTAAAATGTGGACACACTTGCAAACTACTGGAGATGGACCAGATGTTTCCAAATCTGTGGTTATAGACTAGGTAAGAAGTTACTCATGCTCCTTTCTGCTGAAATCCCAAGCTTTGATTTTTTAAAAATATTTCATATATTTACAAAGTTCTACAAATACAAAAGGGGGTACCTTGCTATCTTTTTGACGTATTTGAACTTAGCAAAATTTTTCCTTTAAAAGTAGATTGTGGCACTAGCCAATTAAGGTCTAATATTTGAGAGCCAAGCTGATGATCTGATGGCTGTTAAATGGCTAACAAAGTCCTGCCTTTGCACCACAACAGGGGTTTTCCTAAACTCAGAAAGATTCACTCCAAAATAGAACAGATTTCCAGTAATTTCAGACACTTTTGCTTGCAATTTTGTGGATGGCACAGTAGATTGCTCTGTGTGAGCCCTGTGATGGTTTGCTGGCTGAAGTTTGTACTTCATGTTGTGCAAACATGCTGTAAAGAGACAGACACACTGTAATCAAACTTCTGAATGCAAAAGAACATCAAGGCAAAAGTTTTTGATACAGCACGTTCTTCAGAAGGGTACTGAGGACTCTGTCCCCACAGGTGCACAGGCTGTTGGACACAGAGTGACAAAAACTGCCCAGCATCCTCTTTCCTTCAGTGAATAAAGCAAAGTGCTCTGAAAAGCTGTGTGGTACTAGGGCACGATAAAAGCATCAACCAAAAAGTTTTTTGAAGTAGCTCAGACAAGCAGAGAGCCCCAGACACTGAAGGAGACTGTGTCTCACTTGCCAAATAAATCTCACCTTCTCCCACAACTCACACTGCAAGTGAAACACAGTCACAACTGGCAGCCACGGGAGAAGTGAAGACAACACCACATTTCCTGCTGCCCAGCAGCAGAGAAGGGGAAGGTGATACTGGGAGCTGTTATTGCCTGGCTTAGCAGAAGGACAGCAATATCTGCTAAGCAGCAAATGCAGCAGGACTCTGGAAAACAAACCCTCATTTCCAGATAAATGTTCCTCAGCTCCCGCACACGTACTGGGTCATCTCTGGGGTTTTAGGAGCAGCGTATGAAAGTGTGGAGTGGACGACTCCCTGCAGGTCCGTGCACAGTGTCCTGCATGCTGCCTGCTTACAGAACGACAGACACAAGTCTCAGCACAGTGCCTTGACCCCAGGCTTGTGCAGAGGCTCTTTCTCCTGGTGAAGAACTCGGTTTTGTGTGGCTGAGCCCACCTTGTTGCTGCTGAGGTTACGAGTGCATGGCATTCATGTAACAAAAAATACCAGAAGCTGACCAAGAAAAACACCTACAGCATAGTGGCAAGGATACACACCAGTCCTGAAGATACCAAAGGTAACAAAGAGACAGGGCAGAACATCCTTAAAGTTACTTTACAAAAGAATAATAGCTCAAAGCATGTCCTTTCCTCCCTGTTGGAGTTAATTCAGTTGGAACAGTGAGAATTCATTCTTCTTTTATATAAAGAAATGTATATAAAATTCCCTGACAGGCCCCTGCACAATACCATGTCTCATTGAACAAAAACCATCCACTGCATCACAGAATAAGAAAACAATAAGGAATAAAAAGGAAAAAATTAGGAGTAAAATATTTGCCTAGTCTAGACACAGAGCTCTGGATCGAGGCTTGCAGAGGGTCCCAAAGATAATGAGGGGACAGGAGCATCTCTCCAATGAGGAAAGGTTGAGGGAGCTGGGCCTGTTCGGTCTTAAGAAGAGATGACTGAGGGGGGACCTCATTAACACATATCAGCATCTGAAAGGAGGGTGCCAAGAGGATGGACCAGGCTCTGCTCTGTGGTGCTGAGCAGTAGCACAAAAGGCAATGGGCAGAAACTGATGCCCAGGGAGTCCCACCTGAACATGAGGAAGAACTGCCTTACTGTGCAGTGGCTGAGCACGAGAACAGATTGCCCGGGGAGGGTGTGGAGTCTCCTTCCCCGGAGATATCCCAGAACCTGGACACAATCCTGTGCAATGTGCTCCTGAAAACCTTGCTGAAGCAGGGAGGTGGAGCCAGATGACCCTGCCAGGGGTCCCTTCCAGCCATACCCACTCTGTGAATTCATGATGCTATGATCTTAGTTACAAAAGATATATAAACTTTCACTGGCAAGACTTCAGATTCTCCACCTAAGTAAAATTTTGCTTTTGTCTGGGAGGTAAAACTTCTGGACAGAGTAATTCAGTGAAGATTTATGGAGGGTCAGTGAAGAGCATCCCTTGGACTGTGAATCCTCTAACTAAAATAAAGATAGAATGATGTACATGCAGATACTTAAAATCCAGCAAACACACACACATAAAAAGACTTTCATTACATCCTCTTCTACCCCTCCAGAATGCAACTGAGAACAGGAATGTAGACACAAATGCAGGAATTCAAATATTGTGGGAATAGGCATAATACAGAAGCAGAAATACAATAGAATAGTAGAAGTGGCTCAGTTCTGAATGTAGTAAAATTATAGATTAAAATATGAATATGTACATGAAGACACTAATACATAAATTTATCAAATAAGAGCCAGAGAGTGCGGAACAATGTCCAAGCGCCACGTCTGTATTAAAAGTTGCGGTAACCTTTCAAGCCATCGTTTGCCCTTTCCCAGCATTACTCAGCTGAAAACTGAAACTATAAAGTTTAACAGTCCTGTATACAGGGATCCTCACTGCATGAAATTCAGTGTAATGCACACCAAGCTATGAAAGATAATAAATGCTGTGGTACTGGGCCTTCCCCAGCTCCAGCTCCTTCCAAGACACAGCTGGGAGAAAGTTTGTGTACTTAGTACAGGGGTCAAAGTGCAGTGACAGCAGAAGCACAGCATTTTGTGATGAGTTAAAGCTGCCCTAAACTGCACAGAGGCCCCTGCCAGAGATGCTCCATCCACTGCATGTGTGACTGAGAACTGACAATCCAGCCCTTCATTTGTGTATCAGGAAGATGTTTACTGGCCCAGGTATATTAAACAGCATGTGTTTGCCCCTGTGAAGTAGCACAGAGCTCCTCCCATATGACAGTACACAAAAAGCAAAGATTAAAAGAAAGACATCATTTCTTTTTTTCCATTTGAAACTCTGGCTTCAGGAACAGGAGCTAACATGCTTTCATGGCCAAATTGCTCATTGTTATTCTTCCCCTTTGTGCTTCCTCTTTTTTTCCTGGCCCTGGACCCCATGGGGCACCCAGGAAGAGCTGTCAGCTGCCAGTCAGTGGGCAAAGAGCCATCTGACACTTGGCAGGTTTCAGCTTTTCTGGAGTCACAAATCTGCTGTTGCTCTTGGTTCCATCAGATGGTTTCACTCCGGCTCTTCTGCTCCCAAAAGAGTCTGGGTTTCATCAGACAAGTACACATGTATTTCTCTGTGAGCCACCCGTGGAGTGGTTTGTCACTGCCAGTTAGTACCCAGGGAGAGGTGTTTCTACTTTCCATTTCCCAGACTCATGCAGTTTCCTGGCACCTTCAGATTCCTTTCTTAAGAGCATGTACCTGGCTGACAGAAATAGTTCTGTGCTGTGCATCAAATGCTAGACAGACACAGAAGATAATTCAGCTTCTTGGGTTATTTTGCCAATAGAATGGGAAGGCACCTGGGCTGCTGCAGGAGCAGGGTGAGGGGCTCAGAGCAAAGTGGCACAAGAACAGCGCCACGCCAGGTTCTGCTCCTCAGTACCAAGAAGCTCCTTTGTCAACAACACCTTTTAGCTTCTGTGGAAAACACGTTGTTGAGGTCAATCCAAAGAAATATGTCAGGCTCAGGAACTCTGAAAAATATCATGTGTTCTATGACCAGTGATCTTCTTAATATCATTTACTTAATATGAGTCGATATTGTTATATTTTATGCAGCATTGCCACTTGCAGTGTAGGCAGAAGAAACTGCAAAGTTAGTTTGGAACACTTGGTCCCTTTCGTTGTCTGGAACTGTAAGTAATGATCTCCTTTGTGTTACGAAGCTCTGTGGAGCCAATCATTGTATCTGCACAGGTACACACAGGGAAAGTCCATCAACAAGAAAAAAGACTGTGAATCTTATCCCTGTGTTTGGTGGGTCTGGGGTGGCTCTTCTAATTGAAATTACTGTGTGAAATGACCTGAAGCAGTTATTCTGGTAACTGGAAAGCTGAGGACCAAGCCATTGGGTTTGGTTTACAGCTGCAAATAGCGTGTGATCTGTCCCAGAGACAGTGTGTTCTAGTAGCCACTGATACTTGCTGTATTTGATATTTACCATATTTATTCATCCACAGAGCTGTGCATAGGGGACTGCATCATCCTGTCCGCCCTCAGACCCCAAAGAATGATGATGTTACTTACAAATGTGAAATTTACATGAATGAGCATAACCACATCACAAATCCCCAAGTAACACCCAACAATAAACCCCCACTACAAACACACCAGAGAACTTTGCTACAGAACACACCAAAAAGAGCTCCTTCTTAGCTTTGTGTCAACAAGGAATAAAGTGAAAAGTGTCTATAAGTGGTCCTTCCAAGGTCTTAGATTCCTTGATTTCTGTTATTTTCCTGACATCCCCACCTGCCATGTTTATGCAAATAGTCCAAATGTATCCACTGGCAGCCTCCTTCAGATGGAAAACCCTCACCACCAACCCTGCTTTTCATTTGTAAGACATCAAAGTCGTATTGTTTGTACTATTAAGTCACTCAGCCTCTCCCTCAGCTTGCTATGGGGCCTGAGTGGATTTTTATGGGCAACTGAAGTTTGTCAGGAAACATTTAATGAAACTAAGCAAATGGATTTTATGTATGTCTAGAAAAAGATATTTTTGAAAAATCTCCTAAGCCTTGCTGCAGCAGTATCCTCTCTGAGAAGCATTTTCCTTGGGAATGACAGTGATCCATGGGACCCTGCAGAGCATCCAAGGCTGGTGGCACCACCAACTTCCTGCCCTCAGTGTAATGGTAGGTGCCTTGTTTGCTCTGCTCAAATCTTTACCATCTTGATTGCAGGGAGACAATAATCACAAATGAAGAGATTTTTTTTCTGAAAGTATTCAGAAGCAAGGACATTTAAAACTACATTTAAAACTTGCTGAGAGCTGACCCAAATTGTGTCTTTGTGCTGTTATGCACAAGAAGAACCACTTCCCTGTTTGCACCACATCCTCATGAGATGTCATGCTAATACTTCTGATTAAATAGCAGAAATTTTACCAAGTGTTCTGTAAAGGGACATTGTTTAGGGGTCTGGTTGGTTGTTTGGCTTCTGGCTGTTTTATTTTTCAGAATGCATGGTATTGAGAGGCCTGTGCTCGTGAGAAAATTACCTCTGAAATGATTAGTTGCTCAGGGAGAAGGAAAGATGGAGAGGTGGAGGGTGAACCCTAGTCACAGAACCACAGAATGATTTAGGCTGGAAAACACCTTCAAGATCATTGAGTCCAACTGTTCACCCAGCACTGCCCAGTCCAGCACCAGCAGGATGGTCTTGCAAACCACCACTGGTGGCTGGTCCAGCTTGGGAGGGAGCTGGGAGGAGAGGGGAAGAATCATTGAGGCTGTCTCACCTGGGGCAAGAAGTGTCTTGGTCCCCAGGAGCTATAGCTCCAAGCCCTTGCAAGCCCAGGGGGTGCCAAGCAGACACTGCCTGGGTGCTCCACACCCACAGTAAGGAGATCACCAGCTAGAACTGGTTTTAACCTGAAGAAATGTGTGATACATTAAGGGCTTGTGTCTGGCTTGGCCTTCCTTTGGAGGCTCCTGGCTGGGTGAGGACCAGACCATAAGCAGGGAATTTTGTGCTTCTGTTCAAGAGCAGTGTATGCTGCGTGGTCAGGGTGTGTGCTGACGTTTCCAGACAAACAGACAAACAGTGCTATTGACTAGAAACACAAAAAGTATTTTATCAGCCTGATACAGAAGCTCACTGATCTCAGAGCAATGGCGGATGGACTCTTATTAATAACAATGAAAAATTGTTATATATATATACATATATATACATATATGCACAGTAGACTCTCTCAGATCAGCTCCATGTCCTGTGTGCCTGACTGCTTCTTTTGCTGCTTGGCGTGTGAGAAATCCTGCACTGTCAACACTGTTTGCTTCTACTAGCAAAGATGTTAGCACCTAAAGAGAAGTTTATGGCCTGCTGGTTTAACTGTGCACTTCTACTTCTGACTAAGCCTGTTTGTGTAGTAACTTTTCTGATGGTGTGCAAAAGAACCAGAGGGAAATTTGAACCAGAAGAAAATGACCATTTTGTTATTTCAGTGTATTGTATGTGGGACCAGTGTACCTGCTTGAGTGTTTGCATGGGAGTGCTGATAAGCCATTGGAATACGCTCTGATGGTGGGATGGCTATTTTTAGTAAGTGGCTTGCATGACTGATCTGATGCTAAATAAACTAGTAAATCTAGAAAAGCTTACATCTATTATTTGCTAACAGCTAATGCCTGGCGTAGAGCAAGGAACTATAGTTATCATTATAGAGATTTTGTAATCATGGGTGTTACCTGTTCATATTGCAAAGTCTAGAATGAATTCCAGCTTGGCACAGTATTTCCCCTGCTCCTCTTCCCTCAAAAGTTAGCAGTTGAAAAACAAATTAAATCTGTTACTAGTGGTGGAGTACAGAACCAGGGGACTGTCAGGGCTCCCCTGTGCCCCAGGGTAGGTTATGTGAGATAGATGCTTCCCTCCCTTTTTGTTAGAGACTTGCAGTGATGAAGAAACCATCTCCTCATGCACTCTATCAAATTGTTCTGCTACTCTCTCAACTGGGAAGTATTTTACAAACTCCTGAGTCGTTTGTTGCAGGTAACAGTTTTTCTGTCATGGTGATTTGTTTTCTGCAACCATTTCGTATGAATCCAAAGGTTATTAAAGTGCTTGTTCATTCAGCAGCACAAACCAAACCCTTGCCCCAAAGGACACATGCCCTATGTCTTTCACTCCTTGCTTGTATATGGATTTTCTGCCTTTAGCTGACTACTCCCTGTCTTGAATTGTGTTGCCAAAACCTGCACGTGGTACCTGAATTGGAGGTCATTGCAAGACTGAAGTGTCAAAAGGATTTTTTTTTTGTTTCTCTGCACTGTTCCTGTATCTGTCACTCTCGGTGGTGTTCCCTCCTGGCTGGTACTGGAGCAGCTTGTTATTCCTGCCACCTACAGCTCCTTAGTCTTGCAAACTGCTTGAATGTGAAATCCCTTCATACCCTTCTGTGGGAGATGATTTTTCAAAATCCCTCAGCAATGTAAGAAATAAATTATGATAAACTCTACAAGACATTTTGCATGGCAACAGCACTCCAGAAAAAAAATGTGTAATTTGGCACTTTCATGGATGTTGCCGAATCTTTTCCCAAGCTTATGCAAAGCATAGGTTCTTACAACAGTTCCAGGATATCATCTTCTTCCCACCTCCATAACAGAATTGAAAAGGGCAGTGGAAAGTCCAAAGGAGAGAAGAGGGCATGTATCAAGCTGGCTTTGAGCTCCCCCTGGAGCTCAAGGGGTTTTTGCTATTGGCTGACCTTGTGAAAACAGCACATCAAACAGCTGCGTGGGAGCTCGTGATACTGCACAACATCACACTGGCTTCATAGCGAGCTTGAGGCAAACAAGAAAATGGGAAATAAGAAGGGACTAACAGGTCAGCAGAACTTCTCATAAGTTAGAATACCTGGGGAGTTAAACATAATGATCTTGCCTCTTAACTACAAAACTTCTGCATTTCTGTTGATGCATGGTGTAGTCTTCTTGAAAAAACTCTGAGGTTTTTTTTGTTATGATGTCCTTCTCAGCAGTTCAAACACTTGTTTCCTTCAACATGTTGTACATATCTCAGAGACTTTATGTCTAAAATAGGATGCAGATGGTTTTGGGAAATGATTCAATGTTTTCACACACATGGTGAATTCTCTATACTTTCATTTGACATTTTAAAAAAAATGCATGAGAGGCCCCTCCTCTGTTCCTTGCTTCTTTGGCACTTACGGTGGGGCACCAGACTTCCTCAATTTCTTTTCCACTGAAGTTCTATTCCCGTGGTATGGGCTGGGAGGCACACAGCAGAGCAGGAAGATGTTTTGCCAATGTTGAGCATACACAAAATTGTATCTTTTCAGTCAGTGGACTGCTTGAGACAGGGAGGTCATGCAATTCAGCAGATATGGCTGTGCACATACAGGCTGCATGCTTAATCCTGTATGCATGAGAGATGGTGGTTTGGGGAGACACTGCTTATGCTCCAGCATTCAGGCATGCTGTGATTTCTTTCCCTCTTCCTTCAAACCTGAGGAGCTCAAAATCCTGTCAGGCATACAGAAAAGGAGGGGTTATATGGCACCCAAAAAACATTGGGTTTGAGCAAACTCGTGTTTGCTGCTGCTCAAATGCACCGCCTTGAGCATTGCCCTCCATCCCCAGTGCACCTCGGAGCTGGAATTAACCACCAACACCTCAGCTGCAATGCTCCCTTGACTGGGACCCAGTTTACAGGCAGCACTCCGACATGCTGAGACAGTCAGGGAATCTCGGCACTCCAGGGTTACGAACTGCCTCAGCGTGGGGTCTGTGCTGGCAGGCAGGTCAGCAAGGCCCAAGCACAGAGCTCAGAAGTGCCTTCTACCCCCGTGCATCCCAGGGAGCAGCTAAAATGGTCCACAGAGGGCTTGAACAAGCTCAGCTTCTGCTAACTCTTCGGGTAGTTACTGATCTTCTAATAGTTCCACCTATGTTGCCTGTACCAGAGACCTTTCTGAGGATTACTGGGTTTTCCTAGCGTCTCGGCACACTCAAAGAGACGTTTTAAAGTCAGACAGTTCTGGATAAAGTGTTGGTATTTGAGACTCCTTAACCCAGATGTGGCATTTCTTATAGTGTGGGTCAGATGTGAAACAGGAATCTCCTGTCATGGGCTGTTACCATCTGTGTCTGATTTCCCCCTGCTAGAGGCACAACTCCGAGGAAGATTAACCCCATGATAAGCAGTCACTCCCTGAAATGTAAAACTGAGTCACCAGCACAGCCCAACGAGGGCTGGGGAAGGCAGAATCTGTTACACAGTTTAAACTGTTTTTGGACTTTAAGACATATTCTATCCTAGAGAATATTTAGTATTTAGCATAGATTTAATATCTCGCCCACCTTTCTCTTTCACCAGGAAATGGGTTTGAACATCACTGTCTTCTTTCAATAACTCTAATTAAGGTCCTTAATCATTTCCCAAAGATACCAAGTGTCCTCTATACTTATTCCTACCCCACTTTGCGGAAGGTGACATGACACATGCCCTCCAAGAGCGTGCTGTATCTCACAGGTCACAGCTCCTTTCCTCAGGAACAAAATGGGGCCACAATGCTTTCCACTGAAGTCAAATGCTACAGAACTCTACTGCCTTTGTGCCAGATTTGTAAGTGAAACAAGGAAGGTACTACAGAAGACACAGGGATTTTAATTTCTGTAGGTGTTAATTAAATGTATGTCAACACACATGTTGCAGCATGCTTTACACACCCAATATGCATCTGCATGCCTTCTGCTGGGTGCCACAGCCTCACGTGTGTCAGAGCCAATTCTGATGGTTAATAAACAATTTCTTAAACATACGAAAGGGTAAGTAATACTAAATAAAGTTCTTCAGCAATCACAGGGTCACCACAAAAAAACCCTGTGTATACATATATACACACACATTTTTAGAACTGAAGCTTTGAGAAAACCCTGTTTGTACAACTTTCAAGAGACTTCAATTTGGCATCTTCCTCAGTCTAAATGAAGCTTCTAAGACATGCTTTACAGCTTTCAAACTTAAGGAGACAAACTGATACCATCAGAGATCACCATGCAGTTGGACATGAACTGCATCATCAAACATAACTTACCAAAAGCAGTAGTTGCTACATCTGGTTTCACAAGTATTGAAAAAGCTACACCACAAGTCTGTTGGAATCCATTATTTTAATTTGTTCTGCAGTTGCATTCACAATATAAATACAAGCTCTGAAATGCCGAACACAGTAAGTTAAACCCACTGCTAAAACAGACTCTGACTTTCCATAAATAGGCACAACTTGACTGGTTTCACTACAATCAGGGCTATTTTTACAGCAGTGAACCTCCCAGGTTGAATCACCAGGCCACACCATCAAAACCATTCTGGTTACTAATGCTTACTTGAAGGAATTATACACTCTGTGTTCTGTAAGTTCATGATGATTCCCATTTATAAATCCCCCAAACTGGAGATCAGGGCCCATGCACAGAGCATCTCTGAAGTACTGGTCCACCCCCCAGCAAGCTGTGGTAGAGCACCTTGGACTGCCCCTGAACTGAACTCAGCCCAACCTCTGTATCCTCTGCATATGCAAAATAAGGACCACAACTAGAGGAAAGGTTTAATGCTGGAGGTTTTAGATGAGGAACAGAAGCCAAACATGAAAATGGTCTTCTCTTCAGTCACCTTTCCCAGAAACACACAGAGCACTAAAGTGCCAAACAGTAAAGTGTCATATTGCCCAAACCTCTAAAAAAGTAAGTATTTTTTAAAAATATTAGCCATATAAAAATAATTTTGATGTGTCTATATACATGCCATTTCCCTAGCAAAATCAGGTCTGTGCTATTCCCGGGCAATTTGTTCAGACGTCACTTCTGGATAACTATATTCCAGTTTAACCAAAACACTCTTAAACTCGAGTGACAGAAATCTCAATAATTTACTTCCGTCTCCCATTTCTTCTGCATTAGCAAAACACGGGTTCCTGAACTTTGTCCTTCTAACTGCTTTCCTGTTTTAACTCCATCTAGAGTGTCCACTAACTCAGTACAAGAAGAATGCCATGGTGGGAAAAGGGGCTCTGATACTGTGGCTTTCTTGGTTCTAATATACTCTGGATAAAGAACAGCTCTGCTTCCCTATCTATCAATAGCTATATAAAAATAATATAAATTTTGGGTTCAAATAAATACAACATATGAAACTGGACATCTTTCTTCTAGTTCTGTATTAGTCTATAGCTGAAGTTTTTATTAAAAAGATCAACATACTAAAATACACTAGCAATTTTCATACACTTAAGCTCAAGTTCTTCTTTCCTCAGTTGCTCTGTGCTTCACCAGCCTGTCTTTACAAAAAGCAGAAAAAGCCATTTTACTGAACTCTAAATATGGATAGATAGTCTAGATGTGTCAGAGCTCCTAAAATGGGTGTATGGAACAGGGACTCAAAGTTTTCTGCAGTGCCTGGTGTTGTACAAACATCCTGCTGTGTCTTGTGCTCCTTTTGACCCATTTCTCCAACACTAAGTGCCTCTGTGTAGATTAAAACTGGGCTTTTTTACACAGAGATGGAATATTTCTCTATATACATCTGTATCACAACCCCTCCATTCGTCAGTCCCAGCAGCTTTAAAAAGATATGCAGATTCAGTACACATGTAATCTTTGTAACTGGGAAGAATAAATAGGCTACACTTCAAACAGCTTCCTCTACAGTCAGGTCATAATTCATCCCACAGAGCAGCGCTGCCAGAGATTGCATAATTGCCTCTGTACCAGCACTAAAAATAAGTGAATTCTAGCAGCAATTCCTTGGTGGTGGAAGCTCACCTAGTGAGCGTCTAATCCTTTGGGGGACACAAGGAAGGTAGAAAAAAAGTGGGAAGACTAACCAAGGAGTTTAGAGGGAACCGCAGAATACACAACACCCAAAAAGGAGTTTCCTGCCTATGAAGACACCAAAGGCTGTTTAATGCATTGTTTTCAATGGTCTCAAATAGTACTAAATACTTTAAAATATGAAGCAGGTTGGAAAAGCCCCCACTATATTTGGTATTATGTTTTTTCTACCTCTCTGCTTGAGCAATGAGAAAGTCCTTGCTATTCAGAGTTCAGTATCAAAAAAGCCAATACTGCAGGGGAAAGACTTTCATCTGAATTTTTGTTTCTCTGAGAGTTCATTACCAGTTCTTAGATTGTACCTATGCAACTGGCTCCACAGTATGAGGGCTCCAAGGTACTCTCCCTAACTAGTACACAGTTAAACTTGTCTCTGTGAGCACTGGTAAAGGAGAGGGATAACTACAGTCACCTCAGCAAATGACACATACCAACATGAAAAGCTTAACATCAGGTTTTAAAGAGAATTCACATTACTAGCAGAGAGAGAGTAATTTTTTAAATGCCACTGTATGTCAGAATCAGTAGGTGATGAACATCCTTAAAAGTTTCAACCTTAGAAAAGGACCCTCTTACCCTTCAGCAGACCTGAGCAACGCTGCAGCTTGAGCTTTGGCCTTCAGTTGCTCATGTTTTAGGATGTTAATTTATTGCAAAGATCAACCTAGGGGCAGTACCACAGAACACTCACAGAACACTGTTGTGGCTACAGCAGCACCTATCCCTGAAGCAAATGAGCGGCTCTTCCTGTTGCTTTTGTAATTCCAGGATTTTCAGTTAATGAAGAAACACACACACACACACAAAAAGAAAAACCTGCAAAAAACCCAACCAAACAAAAATCCTACACACACACACATACAATTACATGCAAATTTAAGTTAAAAATTCTTGAGAGTACAGGATATCACTGAAGATTCACTGGAGGTTTGGTATTTTGATTGTGTGATTAAAAGCCCACAAAAAAACTATGGAAAGACACCTGATGACTTAAATGAGCTTTGGATCAGCTGTAAGGGCATTTCTTTATGCACTGAGGCTATTATATACAACAGTAAATAACTTGCAGGTACAACACTGAAGAAATGCCAATAATGAACACTTATTTTTGATCACAAGTGTGAATAGCTTTCTTATGAATAGTATCATTTAACAACTTAGCTATATAATATCCCTATGATAAACCCATAGTAAATTTTAAAAACAAGTTACAGATGCAGCTGAACAAACTAAACAAATCAAAAAATGTAAGTAAATATAAATATATATATATATCACAAAATTACATCTTCATTGAGATGCTGCCTGTACAGCAACCTGCACCAGCAAAATCCTGAGCACTCAGTTCCCAACACTGTTGGAAAGAGCTGAACTCACATTGCATTCTTTAAGCCCACATACACATCTTGTGCTTTTTACTGAGAAAGCTGAGGGTTTATAGATTCAGTCTACTCCTCACAGAGCTGCAGAGTGCTGAGCAGTAAAAAGCATCTCACACCGTGCACTGGGAATGCCTGCCAAGTATCACATCAAAAAGCACTTGGAAAGGTTGTTTGGATCGTCAACACAAAGGTTCGGGTATCATTCAGAAACAGTGTTACTCACCTCACCTAGTAAGCAACCTATGCTAATCTAAACAATATAACCTGGTTGCAAGGAATGCACGGACTTTTGAGTCACTGTTTATGTTTTGAGTGCCTTTTTGAGGTCTGAGTAGAAATTGGCCAGGGTACTCGACATGGCAGTGTCTACTGCAGACTGCGGCAGCATCCCCCGCAGTTCAGTCTGGATGTAGCCTGTCAAAAGACTGTGGCTGGGAGAGTCCTTGAGAGGGACGCAGAACCAGCCGCAGGGGTGATTGAATCCACGGACAAAGCTCGGTCTCACCTCTCCGTAGTCTAGGCTTATACCTATCAACACAAAAAACACAAAAATTTTAAAAAGGGAAACTGAGACAGATGAAAAAAATAAAGGTGCAAATGAATTTGAAATATACAAGCTTGTGCTTGGGGAATTTAGTAGTGGTGACAGGACAAACTTCAAGTTTCTGGGTACTTTCATGCATGAAAGTTGTTCTTCATCCAAACTCCACAACAGACAGGAGTGCATGATAATCAAAAATTCAAATAATGAAAAGACATTCCTCCCATTTACTAGAGGCAAGTTGTTACTCCTCTCAGTTTGCTCCGAGTCAGAGGACTCAACTTGTTTCTACCACTCCTGTCCCACAGTTATGTAAGTGGAACCTGGCACAAAGGGATGGGTCATGGGTAAACAATACCTTGTACACTTCTTTTTATCTGTAAAATGTTATAACACTTTTGAATTTGTTAAAACACCTTGAATTTATTTGTTGGAGACCATCTTATACCATTTTTGGAATGTTTACTGCAGAACACAACTAAATTTGAATCAAATCTTAAGCCAAGCAAGTGTTGCAAAGTTAAGAGTCAAGCAGAGGTAAGTGGTGGCTTACCACATGTTAGAAGCCCATCTTCATAGCTTGTAGTATAAGAGAAATCAACAAACTCCCTTGGTGCTATGATATTCCAGAGCTGGCCAGCAGTTGTATAGCGCATCACACAGCAGTTCTTGTTGAGCGACAGAAAAAGGAGGGCAAGAAAACAAAAATATCTCCATACAATGAATACAGGGAAACTCATGCTTGTGGCAGCCAACATTTTTGATGAAGGTCACAGCCTCCTGTCAGCTACACTGTGCAAATTCAGTGAGGTCTGAATGGCTGCGCCCTTTTCAATCTAAATGCTGGAAGTTGTAAGGACTTGTACTCCACAACTGAGAGCTGTGGGAGCAGACAATATCTGGCACTACAAAGGTTTAAAGACCTAAAACTAGAGAACAGGGTCATGCCTAGGAACTGAAAGCCACATGGCTCTTCTTTCACCTAGGTAGTACTTAGCAAGTCTGAAAGGACCATGAACAAATTGCAAGAGGATTCTTGGTACTAAGATACTCTCCTAAATACTTTTAATCCACCAAGTGAAAAACAAAATGGAATGTAAACCATTCTTCAAAACAGGCTTTCATATAAGACAATAGACTCTGTATAAATTTTAGGGAATCATTAGCAAAAATTCCCTGTCATGTAAATCTTTCTTAAGAGACAGAGCAAAAGACAATCCATGTTCAAGCCAGATGTTCACATGAGGGTTTTGAATTAACTGAATGTCTACAGTAAAGAAAGGCTACCAGCTCTTCTGTAACCACCTTCAAACCTACCATTCTTTTATCAAATCCTGACCCTCAGTACGGACTATTTTGTGTCTCAGCACAAAGCCATGCCACACAAGTCAGCCTTTTAGGAAGAGGGATTGGTTGCAGCTTCCACATGTGTGTACTATTATTGTTTGTAGTGGAATGGAAGAAAGCAAGCTGTGTGAAAAGGCTTTGGTATACTCAACATCAAACTGTAGCACTTTCTATGTGAATTTCATCAGAGGCTACCAGAGCTCCCAGGTGCAAGAGAACTGTGACAGACTCCTTTACTTTTAGCATTGATAGAAAGATGAACTTCCAGCTTCAGAACAGGACTGTGCTGCCACAAAGCCTCATCTGAGGTCACACACAGCACGTGTATAAACAATGCTCCACGTGCATGCAGAAACAGGCTGAAAAAGGTTAGTATTTGTTGGAATCACTGCTCTGCTCTACTGTTACATTCATCTTTGCACATTTTCCTCAAGAATCTAAACAAATCTTCACCTCTTCAAATGTTTCCATGATGTCCATTGAAGTCATCAGGCTGTCCCAGTCTAGCCTGTAAGGTCCGGGGCGAATATGGTCCACTATTCTGTTAGTAACATCTTCCACCACTCCTTGAGCTTTGTAGCTAGAGAAACATATGTTCCCATTTAATGAGAAATTCTTTATATTCCATTAATTTACAACAGTACACTTACATTAACACCTTGACACCAGGAGCTATGGTCAGTGGACAGTTGCATCAGAAAAACAGCCAGAAAAACACCTACGGGTGCATCTGTTCTTCTCTGCAATGTACTTTATTCTGAAAAGTTTGTCTTCTTTTCTACAGTTAACATTTTATATATGGCAAACTCCTTCCTTAGATAAAAATTATCCTGTGTATTTCTCTAACAACTGTAACAACTTCTTATTTTGTTCCTATTGCTGGGCTAGCAAGTGAATTCACCAGAGACAAACAAAGCTAAAAGTAAAAAGGACGCAGATCAGGAATACAATGGGAAAAACATTTTTCATAAGCAGAAGTAACTGCAGTAGAATCAAGCTAATGAGAAACTACATTATGCTTTAGTGGTATATAAGGGTACCAAATAAAATAATTTGGTATAAGACATTGCAGAACATTCATTTGTAACCAGATATCTTTCATATGCACCAGAGATTTTGTTTAGTTGAGTTACTGGGCCTTCAGTTCCTGAAGGGGAAGAATCCATCAGAATCACTATTTTCAAAATACTTTGTATTACACTAAGATGTTCTTATTGATAGTAGGTAACTAGTCAAGCCACAGATTAATCTCTTCATTTGTGCAGTTCACCCATACTCACGATCTGTATGGAGCCAATCTGAGCTGTATACTTGGAACTGGAGAACCCCGTGAACGTGTCAGTGGCTTCCAGGTGGGTGCTTGGAAAGTTCTACAAACTGTCCCTTAGTTCTGCAGGTGTATAAACAAACCTGGGGTCTTCAGGGGCACAAATCAGTCACTGCCCTCCTGGCAGTGGTTCTACTACACAACCTGTTGATGCCAGTGGGCCCACGGTACTGCACAGTCACCACCCTCCTGGTGTCTGAGGCCATCAGCTCTTGCAGATTCTATAAGGACTTAAATTCCACCGGCTGTATCAGTCTTTGAGATCCTTTCAAACACTACCTTTCCACATGACTTTTTGTTTGTTCAGACTACTGTTTTCTAGTAACTATTTCTCTACCTAAACCTACAAATACCTACAGAGTCCAGTGACAGAAACTCACAGAGGAAAGGCCTTTGTGACACACATCTTTCTCACAACTACACACAATATTTTACTCTACTGAAGTCACACAGTCACTGTAACAATCCAAGGACAGCCTTGGCTGTCACCCACTGACCCTTCTGAACTACTAAACCCAGATTTGACTCTGAGATTTACAGGCCATCATTTCTGGGCAGATCCTGTTGCCCACTTCAGCCAATGAGAGTTTTGTGGTATGTTCCAGAGATTTCACTGTTGTTCTAGACATCATGCAATGCTAAAATATCAAACTAAAATGCTAGAAATAGCACAGCCACAATAGGTAATCCATTTAGCTTCTCCTCTGGAGAATCTGTGCAGCTGAGGGCTGTAGAATACAAAACCTTCATTTCTAAATTCTACAGAAAACACAACTGTGGAACCTTAAAAATGTATCTGTTGTGCAGGCAAACTTACAGGTATCCACTGAATTCCTCTGATGGTTTACGCCACACAGTTGCATCTTTCTGAAAGAAAACAGAAGATATGATGTTAACTTTCACTTGCATACAATTATAAGATGACCAGAAAACACTTCAATTTGCCTGAAGAAAAGCAGCCAATTTTACCATTAACCATGGTTCACCCCAAAGTTCTGGGCACTTGACCTGGGCACCTTTTCATACTTTTCTTCAGAAGATGTTTCGGATACCTTTTACTTGTCATTGTTTCAAAAAAAACAGACAATTGCCTTTCTCAGCATCAAACACTACAAGTCTGTGCAGACGTAGGGCTTGGTAAGCCAAGCCAGTTTACTATGAGAGCACACAAAATAATGGTACCACGTTACTGGGCAAAGCCTTTCAATTACAGGGCAACTGCAAAGCCATTAGCTGGGTGCTACTCAAGACAGGAAGACCACACTACTGCTGCTTGCACTCCTGTGACACATGACCAAACAGAAGTGTGCAGGAGGTGCAGTGGCAGCCAAGAAAGCTTAATTACCTTTCTCCCCTAGATGCCTGACTAGAAATGTCTTGCAAGCAGTAGTCCGTTTATTTTAAAGTTACGTAGAGAAAATAAAGAAACCAGTATCTTCTGATTTTCATGTAACTATGAAACAGAGCCTCTGAACAAAATCTCTGAATTTTGGTGTTGAAGACAGTGCCATATGGCACCGCTTTATTTGGAATCATGATTATATAAGCACAAAGGATCAAATGTCCTAAGGAACAGTACTTTTACGTACTGCATCCAGAATTCTTTCAGGTATTTTGGGGCAAAACACATCTTGTGGTAGGTAAAGCTTTGGATGTCTTTTATATGGCACAGTACCAAAATGGAAAGAGGGGAAGAAGAGAGGAACGAAAGGAGAAAGGAAGGAAAGGTAAGAGGGAGGGAGGGAGGGACTCCAACTAGAAATTTTGCAGGGGTAAAAGCTGGGGAGTAATGTGACTTCAAACACTGGGATGCAGTGCTAACTTCCATAAGGAATATGATAGCACTTAATATAACAACACAGGAATAGTAATACAGGAAGGGACTTAACATTAAGTAGAGCAGAGGTGGTACAGGTGCATTGCAAGAATGAAAGGCTTGGATGTTCTGTTCCTCCCTTTCAAGAGAGCAAATTTGTTAAATTTGCAAGTAATCAAGCTACATTTGGAAACTTGCCTCTCTCTTGTCAATGTCTGTTCATGAAGAGAAGAAAAAAGAAAAGCCTCACTCAAACCATTGTAACAAAAAGGCAAAGATAGAAATTTACCACACTAGTCCTACCACATTGCTACACTGAGATACCCAAACACATTTCTACTTTCCATGCAGGACAGCACTAAAAAGTATTCACCCAGCCTAGAACTAAAGCACCAGCAAACTCTATTTAGCTTGCTGAAGCAAGACTCAAAAAACCCAGACAGTTCAAGAGTATGGCAAACTGCCTGGAGAAAGACAGAACTGTTTTCTCTTTAATTGAAGGAAACTTAGGATAATGAGAGGGCTCTAAAGAACAGTAGAAAAGGGAAACAATATGAGAGAAAGAACTGAGAATTATCTCATTTCTTAAGTGGAAGGAAACTGGAAACTGAAGCATGATGGTCTATTGACAAAAGAGGCCAGCAGATCCTACCTGCAAGCTGGGCCTGGTTTGTTGAAAGTGAATGTGAGCCTCTTGCAACACTGTTAGTCTAACTACTTCCCAGTTCGCTTTAAGTCAGGCCTATAATTCTACACATGTAGGACTTCCCTGAAAGTGAGCAGAAGGAATGACAGAGTACCTCTGTAAACAGAAAAAGCGCATCCTGCCATCTAAAGATGTTCTATCCTAGAAGGGTGGTTTCACAACGCCTGTCATTTCAAAGTCCTGCAGGACCCGGCCAAGTGTTTCACAGCCGTGTGACAGGGCACAGCGGGCTCTTCCTGTCGCACAGGTGACCCCCAGATTCCCGCGGAACACGAACCGGGAAGCCGCCTAGAGCACTCACGGTTTTCTTCGCCACCCTCCACTCGCCGTCTTCGATGCTGTGGTACCGAACCAGCGTGTTCCGCAGCTTCGAGGCCAGGGGCGCTGGATTGGGCAGGGGATCCATTTGCTTCCTTCCTGCGCGAAGATCCCTAATCACAAAGACACACACCACAACAAGGCACGGGGTCAGGGGTGCCAGCAACAGCGCGAACCATCCAAACCCGCGCGCTCCGAACCAAGGATGCAGGAAACACCGCCGCGCGCACACACGCACATCTCCTCGCTAGGTTCGGGTGGCGGCAGGCGGCTGCCAGGGGCTCAGGCCGAGGGCCAGCGGCCGCCACCGCGGCTCCAGGCCCTTCCCGGGGCTCCGCCGGCAACGCGGAAGGGGCCGCTC